>JAGWEN010001365.1:0-30117 GCA_018703685.1 Orius laevigatus | reverse complement strand
CGACCACAATAGCTTAAATTCCTCTAGAAATCAGCGAAAAATTTTCAAAGCTATGCTCAAATTAAACCACGTGATTTTCACCGCCAGAAGTTCAAATTCTAAAATTAATATCATCAATGCCCTAAGAAGTAGCTTCTTCTTCGCATGCGGGCTTGATCTGTTGTGAATGTGATTTCTCAGTTCATTAGCAGCTCCTATGATCAATTTCGACATCTCCTGCTGTTATTTTCTGAGATCACGAAGTTCATTAATTCCCTCAGGAGAGTCTCAGAACCGCTTATGCGATTTCAAACTGTTTTCTACTATGGTCCTCGGGCATAATATATTTCCGTCACCATTTTCAATCATCTCAAACTTTCGGGTACCGAAGAAATCACGAAATTCCATTTAGGCCCCTTAGCCAAGTCCCAGAACCGATTTTGAGATTTGAACTGCTATTAACTATGATCCTCGGTCCCCAGGACCTTCCCGTCACGATTTTCAACCATCTCAAACCTTCAGGTTCCGAGAAAATCACGAAAATGCCCTTTATGCCCTAAGCGAAGTACCAGAACCGCTTGCTCGATTCAAGCCATTTTCAATAGGTTTCCTTCTCAATTTTTTTAGGCCCTAAATACAGAGTTTCATCAACCTCATGCAAAAGTTGCTCCAGTTATGCGATGAACATGTACATATATAAATAAATAAATAAATAAATAAATGACTATATACATATATATATATATAAACATGAAAGGAACATCCTATATTTTGCGATCCCCAGAGCTTTCCTGATCACGAATATATAAGCCTCTAGCCTGGGAGCGCCGTGGACGACCACCTCAATAGCTACTTTCCTACGGAAATCCGCGCCTAAAAACAAAAGGATGACATCACAAGATGATTCAAGCGGCTGTCATCGCAATCGTTAGTTTGACGGATTTCCTTCTCTTTTTCTCTCTTTTGATGCGTGCCGATTAGGCAGTGACGTTTCCCCAGGAATCTTTTCGGCCAAAATCTAGCACTCGGTCGATTCGATTACTTGAGGCCGCCTGATCGACCAAGGTGGCCGCTCGGTTTTTTTCGCATTCGTTGCATTCCTATGACAAATGGTAAGTGCATTGGTCCAAAAATTTGTTATGCTTACTTTTCTGAGATTTTTTTAGACATGATGAAATAAAACTGAAACAAAAATATCCATTAAAATAGAAATATTCAAATCTGGAAGAATAGACTTGAATTCAATCAGCTGCTCTAGAAACAGGCTAAACGCACACAATATGTAGGTAACTTGAACTTTATCAAATATTCTGGGCTCTACAGACCTCTCCACAAACACCCCCATACTCCTAGCTCCCCACCAACAATCTCCCATCACTTCCCCAACCCTCCCATCCACCCTTCACTTCCCCTTTTCAAGTTTTGTGCGGTTTTTGACCACAAAATGGAGTTTTAAACGTATAAATTGAGCTTTTTAAACTGGCAACCTGGAATTAGGTTACGTGAAAAAATATTTTTTGGTGAAATATACATGAAATTATACGTAGAGCATGAAAGATTGAAGAAAAAAAAAGTTTGAATTGTTTTTCCCAGGTTGATAAGTAGATTTTCAATGAATTTTTATAAGAAAATAGAAATATCCGAGGTAAACGTGACGTCATAGCTCAGAAGCATAAAAATTCAAACATAAAATGGGCCTTCGCCTTTATTGTGTTAACATACATACCCTATGAGAAAAAAAATTAAAATTCACCTAATAATTTTTTTTTATGCGGCAAAACTTTTTTATTTTAATTAAAACAGATGAAAACAAAAGAGAAAAAATGGCCGGGTGCCCACTGCGCATCATTTACGCGCAGCCCGAATCCGGAGTAAAATATTTTTTAGTTTTCACAAAATTGTTTTCGCCATAAACCCTTTTTTTATTATAAAATATACAGTAATTGTTAATAAAATACTAAGAATGAGGGCAGGAATCACAATATGGCTTCAGTTTTTCGCGGATTTAAAAAAAATAAAAATTAATACCTAACCTAGACAATGATCTCGAGAGTATCTCATCAATTTATCTGAGTAAAAACTTAAAAGTTCAGAGACCCCTACGTTTAATGTTGATTTAAATTGTTTATAATTAATTTATATACTTACCAAAAGTGAATTTTAGAATTTAGAATTTAGAAAGTCAGACGTCTGCACTCTTCCGTGTCCAACGATGAAATGAAATTTTTTACCTAATAATTTTTATTTAAATAATTAAAACAGCTGTGTTGAAAATACGAACGAAAAAATTCAAAAAGGGGGAGAAATTGGAGAAAAAAAAATACATACTTAATTAAATTGCGATTTTTTTATACCTAATCTTTGTCACAATAATGACAATTTTCTGAAGAAATCCGAAATATTTTTATTTAAAAAACATTTTTGTTTGTTCATAACATTTCAAAATCAACATATTAATCCCAAAAAACCTCAAAATCATGGTTTTAAGAGCCAAATTTTCGTCAAAAACCTTAAAATCAACATTAATAGAGCCAAATTTTTGTGAAAAAGCCTCTAAATTAAGGTTTTAGGACACGATTTTTCATCAAAAGCCATAAAATTAAGGTTTTAAGGGACAATTTCTCGTCATAAACCTCAAAATAAACGTTTTAAGAGCCACTTTTTTTGTCAAAAACCTTAAGTCAACATTCATAAAGCCAGATTTTTGTCAAAAAACCACAAAATTCAGGTTTTAAGACACAATTTTTCGTCAAAAACTATGAAATCAACATTTGTAATGGCAAATTTTCGTCAAATAAAGCTCAAAAATAAGGTTTTTTGGGACAATTTCTCGCCAAAAACCTCAAAATCAACCTTTATAAAGCCAAATTTTCGTCAAAAACCTCAAAATTAAGGTTTTAAGGGGCAATTTCTCGTCATAAACCTCAAAATCAATGTTTCAAGAGGCAAATTTTTGTCAAAAATCTTATAATCAACATATTTAAAGCAAAATTTTAGTCAAAAAATCTTAAAATTAAGGTTTTAAGAGACAATTTTTCATCAAAAACCTCAAAATTAAGGTTTTAAGAGCCAAATTTTCGTCAAAAACCTCAAAATTAAGGTTTTAAGGAGCTATTTCTCGTCATAAACCTCAAAATCAATGTTTTAAGAGCCACATTTTTGTCAAAAATCTTAAAATCAACATATTTAAAGCGAAATTTTAGTCAAAAAATCTTAAAATTAAGGTTTTAAGAGACAATTTTTCATCAAAAACCTCAAAATTAAGGTTTTAAGAGCCAAATTTTCGTCAAAAACCTCAAAATTAAGGTTTTTTGGGGCAATTTCTCGTCATAAACCTCAAAATCAATGTTTTAAGAGCCAAATTTTTGTCAAAAATTATATAATCAACATATTTAAAGCGAAATTTTAGTCAAAAAATCTTAAAATTAAGGTTTTCAGAGACCATTTTTCATCAAAAACCTCAAAATTAAGGTTTTAAGAGCCAAATTTTCGTTAAAAACCTCAAAATCAACAGCTATAAATTCAAATTTTCGTAAAACCCAAAATTAAGGTATTTAGACATAATTTTTCGACATAAACCTAAATTACAGAATTTTTCCAGTGATAAGAAATATCTGAGGTAAATGTTACGTCATGGCTTTAAAGCATAAAAATTCAAACATAAAATGTGCTACCGCCTTTATTGTGTTAACATACATACCTTACCTTATGAGAACTTAAAATTCACCTAAAGATTTTTTTTTTTTGCGACCAAACTTTTTTATTTTAATTAAAACAGATGAAAACAAAAGAGAAAAAATGGCCGGGTGCCCACTGCGCATCATTTACGCGCAGCCCGAATCCGGAGTAAAATATTTTTTAGTTTTCACAAAATTGTTTTCGCCATAAACCCTTTTTTTATTATAGAATATAAAGTAATTGTTAATAAAATATTAAGAATAAGATCAGGAAGCACAATATGACTTCAGTTTTTCGAGGATTTTAAAAATAAAAATTAATACCTAACCAAGAAAATGATCTCGCGAATATCTCATCAATTTATCTGAGTAAAAACTTAAAAGTTCAGAGACCCCTACGTTTAATGTTGATTTAAATTGTTAATAATTCATTTATATACTTACCAAAACTGAATTTTAGAATTTAGAATTTAGAAAGTCAGACGTCTGCACTCTTCCGTGTCCAACGATGAAATGAAATTTTTTTCCTAATAATTTCTATTTAAATAATTAAAACAGCTGTGTTGAAAATACGAACGTAAAAATTCAAAAAGGGGGAGAAATTGAAGAAGAAAAAAAAAGACATAATTAAATTGCGATTTTTTATACCTAATCTTGTCACAATAATGACAATTTTTTGAAAAAATCCGAAATATTTTTATTTCAAAAACTTTTTTTTTTGTTCAAAATCATCATATTAATACCCAAAAACCTTAAAATCATGGTTTTAAGAGCCAAATTTTCGTCAAAAACATTAAAATCAACATTAATAGAGCCAAATTTTTGTGAAAAAGCCTCTGAATTAAGGTTTTAGGACACAATTTTTCATCAAAAGCCATAAAATCAAGGTTTTAAGGGACAATTTCTCGTCATAAACTTCAAAATCAACGTTTAAAGAGCCACTTTTTTTGTCAAAAACCATAAGTCGACATTCGTAAAGCCAAATTTTTGTCAAAAAACCACAAAATTTAGGTTTTAAGACACAATTTTTCGTCAAAAACTATGAAATCAACATTTGTAATGCCAAATTTTCGTCAAACAAAGCTCAAAAATAAGGTTGTTAGGGACAATTTCTCGCCAAAAACCTCAAAATCAACCTTTATACAGCCATATTTCGTCAAAAACCTCAAAATTAAGGTTTTTTGGGGCAATTTCTCGTCATAAACCTCAAAATCAATGTTTTAAGAGCCAAATTTTTGTCAAAAATTATATAATCAACATATTTAAAGCGAAATTTTAGTCAAAAAAATCTTAAAATAAGGTTTTAAGAGACAATTTTTCATCAAAAACCTCAAAATTAAGGTTTTAAGAACCAAATTTTCGTCAAAAACCTCAAAATCAACAGCTATAAATCCAAATTTTTGTTTAAAAACAAAAAACAAAAAACAAAATTAAGGTTTTCAGACACAATTTTTCGACATAAACCTAAATTACAGAATTTTTCCAGTGATGAGAAATATCTGAGGTAAATGTTACGTCATGGCTTTAAAGCATAAAAATTCAAACATAAAATGTGATTCCGCCTTTATTTTGTTAACATACATACCTTACCTTATGAGAACTTAAAATTCACCTAAAGATTTTTTTTTTTGCGACCAAACTTTTTTATTTTAATTAAAACAGATAGTCCAGTCAATATATACATTGAACATGGAAAAAATTGGGGACTTAACGACACTTTTACAGTTTGTTTGGGGCTATGGTGGGATGACTCTCTTAATTTTTCGAACTCGAGAAACCTGTGCTACCCTCAGGAGGGGCGAAAAACCAAGCTGATTTTCGGTTTTTTGCCTATAAGTCCTAAACTAAGCGTTTTATGACAAAACACACTCTATTCAATATTGTAGGGCATACAATTTTCAACAATTTTTAACTTAATAAATTTTCCCGTAACCTTACTGCTTATCGAGATACGCCCTATCAAAGTTTGAGAATTTCAAAAAACAGATGGTTTAGGCCCTCTGACAGATGGTATTTTAAATACTAATTTTTGGGTCATATCTGACATAAGAAGACATAAAAATCATCGTCAGCCATTTGAAAGTGGTTGAGAAGGGGTGGCAGACGGCCAGCGTCAGGCTGACGGTGGTTTGATTTCCACTTTAGTAAGCTTTACGGGAGAACGCCAAGTCCCAGCAAGTCCGGATTAGTCTCATTTTAAAGGTAATTTAATTACTAAGGATGAATACTAACAGTCGAATTTCGCTATCTTTTATGGTTTCGAAATGGTCAACAAAAACATAAATTACTTTGTCTAGATCGCGAATTTCTCGTTTCACTAAATCGCTGACTGCTTCCAAACCACAAAAGATAGCGAAATTTGACTCTTAGTATCCATCCTTAGCAATTAAATTACCTTTAAAATGAGACTAATCCGGACTTGCTAGGACTCAGCGTTCTCCCGTAGCACCACTAAATGTATGACACAATGTGAAAATATTGGAAATTTTTCAAAGTTCAAAGCCTTACCACTTCCAAACCATAAACGATAGCGAAATTTGACTCTTAGTATTCGTCCTTAGTAATTAAATTACCTTTAAAATGAGTCCCGTACGGACTTGCTGGGACTTGGCGTTCTCCCGTAAAGCTTACTAAAGTGGAAATCAAACCACCGTCAGCCTGACGCTGGCCGTCTGCCACCCCTTCTCAACCACTTTCAAATGGCTGACGATGATTTTTATGTCTTCTTATGTCAGATATGACCCAAAAATTAGTATTTAAAATACCATCTGTCAGAGGGCCTAAACCATCTGTTTTTTGAAATTCTCAAACTTTGATAGGGCGTATCTCGATAAGCAGTAAGGTTACGGGAAAATTTATTAAGTTAAAAATTGTTGAAAATTGTATGCCCTACAATATTGAATAGAGTGTGTTTTGTCATAAAACGCTTAGTTTATGACTTATAGGTAAAAAACCGAAAATCAGCTTGGTTTTTCGCCCCTCCTGAGGGTAGCAAAGGTTTCTCGAGTTCGAAAAATTAAGAGAGTTGTCCCACCATAGCACCAAACAAACTGTAAAAGTGTCGTTAAGTCCCCAATTTCTTCCAGCAGACCCCTCTTTTTTTTTGCTCTGGCGACTGGACTAAGATGAAAACAAAAGAGAAAAAATGGCCGGGTGCCCACTGCGCATCATTTACGCGCAGCCCGAATCCGGAGTAAAATATTTTTAGTTTTCACAAAATTGTTTCCGCCATAAACCCTTTTTTTATTATAAAATATAAAGTAATTGTTAATAAAATATTTAGAATAAGATTAGGAAGCACAATATGGCTTCAGTTTTTCACCGATTTAAAAAAAAAAGTAATACCTAACCTAGAAAATGATCTCGCGAATATCTCATCAATTTATCGGAGTAAAAACTTAAAAGTTCAGACACCCCTACGTTTAATGTTGATTTAAATTGTTAATAATTAATTTATATACTTACCAAAACTGAATTTTAGAATTTAGAATTTAGAAAGTCAGACGTCTGCACTCTTCCGTGTCCAACGATAAAATGAACTTTTTTTCCTAATAATTTCTATTTAAATAATTAAAACAGCTGTGTTAAAAATACGAACTAAAAAATCCAAAAAGAGGGAGAAATTGGAGAAAAAAAGTAGTCCCAACAAATTCAGCGACGAATTCACGAAAAAAAATTAATTTAAAAAATAAATAAATAATAATTTGTAGACTGTTTCTGGTCTGTCTTACGTTTTTACAAAAGCAAATTTTCATTAAAAATGACCAAGTTTTACGATAAAAAGCAATGCAACATCAAATTTTTTGTCAAACCCATCAAATTTTTACGGAAGTTTTATACTGAAAATGATTTTTTTGTCTAAAACTTCCAACATTTACGATAAAAAATCAATAATTGTCAAGGTTTTCTCTAAAACTTCAATTTTCTGTTCAAAAACCCAATTTTAGAATGTAATAATCCAAAAATTAACATTTTAAGAGGCAAAGTACTCAAAAATTAACAATTAAAAAGCCAATTTTTTGTCAATAACCCCATAATGAACGGTGAAAACAAAAGATTTTCAGTGTAAATCCACAAAAAGTAGCATAAAAGGCAATTTTTGGGTAAAAACTCCATAATCAACAATGTGACGTCCTGGAAGATATACTCCACATCTGCAATGGGGCCAAATATAATATAAAATTTTAAATTTTTAAAAATATTTTATTAAATACATACATAAAAAGAAAAAACAGTAAATTTTGTGCCATTATTGAACACTAAACATTGAGAAATTTAATTGAAAATACAACTTTCAAAATTCAAAAAATGTTCAGTGGTATAAGTAATTATTGTTCATAATTTTATCAATTTTTAAAAAACATTTGCCTCGAAATGATCGATAAAAATTGAAAAACACCGATAACAATGAAATTTAAGCTCTAGGTTCAACAAAAAGTATAACAACGAGGTCTTATTCCAGACTTAGTAACTAAACCCTACGAAGATTTGAAGACTAGATTTTGGGAACACTTTAGAGCCATTTTCGAAATATTGGGTCAACAAATAATTTAGTCGAGGAACGAACTTTTCCTAACCTAACCACTTACACATCATGATCAAAAAAGGGTCAACTTGGAAAACAAAATGGCAGTAATTTTGAGATACTGTTTTAATACTTGTACCTCAGGAAGTAGAAGAAAAATTCTGTCGTGCAAGAAAAAAAAAAAAAAATTTTTTTTTTTGGAAAAACTTGAGGACATGAGTAAAAGTTGGAAATCCAGAAATTTTTCTTCACTTCACTAAAATATTGCAAACAGAACCTTTATTGTCGACGAAATTGTTAATTTTTCAAAACGATAATGGAAACATCGACAGTAATGCCACTACATGAAGTCGGAAACTACCACAGGGGAAAGGAGGCAAACACGAGGTAGATTCGGGCGTTCGATGGTAGGAGGCAGCACCGTCGCCATTTTGGAGGTTACCTTCTCTGGAACCTCATTGGCAACAGCGCCTAAATTGTGCGGGTCGAAAACGCCAAGGTCTAACTGGACTTCATAGAGGCATCTACTCTTTCTGAACATCTAAGATATCTTATAAACATCTAGTAACATCTTTAACACCGATAAAACATCAGAATTAAATCTCACGGATTAATTTGTAAACATCGATGAGAGCCTTTAGCTCAAGACCTCAGAATTTCACAACATCGCTAATTTTCATGACACAGAAAAAGGTATTTTCATTCGATTTCAAGCCCGGAGAAAAAAAATTTTTTTTAACTACGCATCAAAAGCAAAAAAAAAAAAAAAAAAAAAGCGATTTAATTTTTTTACAACTTAAATTCTATCAAGATTTCGATACTGAATATGCATGAGGTAGAACTTTTAGAATATAAAATACAACTTTAATAGATTTTAGCTGAGTAACCCGTTAAATTGGTGTTAAAAATTGAAGTATCAGGTTTGAACTTTTTTTTTGCTATATAAACACACTTTTTAAGAAAACTAAGGATTTGAATCAACTTGTGTCATCTGTGCAATGTTGGTATTTGGTCAAATCCGAGAGATATTTGTGAGTTCATTATAGATGATGGGTTGAAAAACGAAAGGGGCTTTTTGAGCAGAAAGACCTACTTTTTAAAATTAAAATTATTGCTGTTGTAGAACAAAATGAAAAAAAAGATGCTTAGTACTTAGTACATAGAATATATAAGAAAAAAAAATTGTTCTGTTTAGATTAGGCACTTTTGTTTTAGGGAATAAAAATAAAAATTCGTCCCACTGTAGCTGATTTCCAAAGGAAAGAAGCTCTGGAGGCCCCCGGGGCCAATTTTCAAACGTTTCTCATCTTACGAGGCCTTCCCGTGCTGATTTTTGAGCCTTTCTGCCCATTACTTCTCGAGATAATCACTCATTTCATTACCTGCACGGACCGCAATAGCTTCATTTCCTTTGGAAATCAAAAGATCCTATATTCTGCAAACCTTTGGTAGATGGAAAGTTTGGGCCTTTGGAAACCCAAATGAGTGCCATAAGTCCATGCTTTTTGGAATGTAATGAGGGAAATACAATGCCAGAATTTAGAAGTTTTAGCTTTGGGCTTAGGTACAAAAGCTTCCAAAGAATAATGAGCGTCAATGAGCATGTGTTGCAAAACAGAAATTATATATATATATCTATATATATATATATATATATATATATATATATATATATATATATATAAAATTATTCCATATTTATATTTTTTGTACTTAAATCATAAAAATTTAAATTAACTTTAATAATATATAAGCGTACTCTTCTAACAAAGTGGACTACAGTAGAGCGTCGGCTGACTCAAAAACTCAGATTCTGGACATATTTTTCCAGATCTTATGAATTTCTCATGAAAGACCTTATCAGGCCCCAACATCACCCAAAATGAAAAAAATCCATTTTTTTCCATCACACAGCCTATTTCAAAAAAACAAAACTTGACGACGTTCTACTGTAGATCTACTATCAGTCCATTTACAACACATAGGGGACACAACATTTGGAGCTCACATCCTTAGAATATTGAATTTTGCTCTGACTTGGCCAGATTATGTGGAGAATATTTTTAAAAAAAGTATAAAAGATTATTTTTTTGAGTTAAAATCCTTTCAGTCTTAAAAACAAATAAAGAAGCAAAAACTGGAGTAAATAACAAATTTAAAGGTAAATCCGTGACTTAAACCTTGATAAAAACTTAATAATTATTTATAACAATATGTAGCAAGAGAGATTCCAAAAACTTTGATTTTCAGACATCCTGCTTCTCAACAATCATTTCATGAAACATCTATTGTATGTAACGATCTCTTAAACATATAGGAAGTTCAAAAAACATTCAAATTTTTAATCTAGAATAAATCACTGAAAACATCTAAATATCCGTACTTCCGAAGACAGAAAATGAGCACATAAGCACTCATTTTTTGGTATTTCTAACGTAATAAAAAATTATTTAAAAAAATATACATCAAGATATTTAGGTGCTTTCAGACTTTTTAGACAATTAAAAAACACTCATGAAATTTTTAAATCGAGACTAATGACATAAATTCTTGAACTAAGGAGTATTAGAGGCCATAATATTTCAATTTGTGATTGTTTAAAATTTATTACTTAAAAATTTTTTTGGCTAAAAAGAAGTTATATGAATTACTCTTTAGATATATATTTTTTAAAAAACTATATAAATATACAAAATAAATTATTTGAATATAAACAATATATTTAAAATAAGAAGTAAAAGAGTAACAGCCATCTTTTATGCATTGAAATGCAGTCCCGATAAATCTTTCAAAAAATAATTTCTCTTGTGGTCTGAATTTGAATTGAATTTTTAGGCTCTCATAACCAACTTAGATTCAGTTTAAGGAGCCTAAGCGAATCTCATTCTCCCGACATCTTTTTAGCTGGAGGGCGGCATTTGTTAAAAGTGCCTCTTGCGATGGAACCGTCTCCGTCCAATAAAGAATCTAAAATTGAAAAAAAAAAAAAAAAATTAAAATTTTCAATTTTTTTCCTAAATCCAAGTTTTTGTCTTGTTACCAGATTTTGAAATTTTTCAGTTTTTGACCTCTAGCTGAAAACTATCAGTTCTCGAGACTTGAAGAGCAAGAACAAACATAAAGCATTAAATTCTGAGTCTAATAAGCTTTCAGAAGTCCAAATCGGTCCAACCGTTCAGGAGATATCGAGGGTCAAAGTTGAGCATTTAAAAATTCTTAGTTCATTTACAGCTCTCACGTGAAAACGGAAAGTCCTAGAAGGAGAACGTTAAAATGAGACTAGTCTCAACTATCTAGGACTTTTTTTCCAGTGAGAGTTATAAATGTGAAATAAGAAGTTATTTTTAAACGATCAACTTTGACCATCGATATCTCCTGAACGGTTTGACCGATTTTGACTTTTGAAAGCTCATTAGACGCAGAATTTAATAATCTTTCTTTTTGTACTTTGATGTCAAGTCGCTAAAACTCATGGTTTTCGAGCTAGAGGTCAAAAACTGAAGAAACCCGATTTGGAACGGTGGAGCTATAAATGTGAACTAAGAAGTTATTTTTAAATTTTCAACTTTGAACATCGATATCTCCTGAACGGCTTGACCGATTTTGACTTTTGAAAGCTCATTAGACGCAGAATTTAATAATCTTTCTTTTTGTACTTCGATGTCAAGTCGCTAAAACGCATGGTTTTTGAGCTAGAGGTCAAAAACTGAAGAAGAAACCCGATTTGGAACGGTTTTTTCAAATGGCGGACAAAGCACAAAGGAGAGGGAGACGAAAACTTAAATTTAGGACTACCTAACGGTCCTAAACAAGATTCAAATAGTGCACATTTTTAATGGTAAAATCACTCTGGAGGGTTTTTTATTTAATATCAATTGGATTAAATATTGTGACTTACCTCTATCTGTTGGAGAACCTAAAGTCAAACTTGACAATGAAGAAGAGAGATTCATATTTGAGGAAACACTCAGCATTGATGGATACTGAGCAATATCGAGTTCGCCTTCCTCCATAGGCATACACATCTCAACCATCGCCTCAAGGCAGTTTACAAAGTGTTCCGCACTTTCAGCAGTACAAACGCTCTAAAAAAACTGTTTTAGGACAAGAATTTTTAATTGAGTACCTTAGTGAAGGGTCCAGCGAATCTCCAGAGACCACCGAACCCCCAAGATTGCAAGTAATGCAACTGCTGCAAGCTTGTTTCTTCGCACGCAATCATATTCTGAATGATACTCTGAACGGAGTTGAGAAGGAGTTGATCATGGCATGTCGAGAGCAGACTTGTCAGTTTAACATCCAATAATGAATGTCTGAAGTAATGGTTAATAAATTTAAAAAAACAATAACCGATGCCTTACATGACAGGGAAGACTTTCGAAAAAACGACCGAGGCCTCCGAAAGATACTGATAAAGGATTCGTATTTCCGCTTCTTCGCTCGCATACTTGACCAATGTGGCGATTACGGTGAGGACGAGAGCCTGAACCGTCGGATCGGTCAGAACCTCCGGGTCAAGCAAAACATTATTTTCATTCGAAACTGACACTCGAGCACTTCGATTCTAAAATTTCAAAAAATTAATATTCGACCCATTTCGAAAGATATGGAAAGAATTTTGTCACCAACAACTTAGAAATTAGAAAAGTAAAGTAAGGTATCCAATTTAACAATGTTTTAGAGAATATAAAAGGCAGTAAGGCAAGGATGCTGTTTGCAAGGGCAATCCTACAGCAGCAATTTTTATTTTAACATTCTCAAAAAGAACCCGGGTTTCTGGGATATATATATATATATATATATATATATATATATATATATATATATATATATATATATATACCTATTATATATCGTATGCCTATATATTCAGAGGGTGGGGAGGTAAGGGAGAGTGTGCACGGGAGGTGGGAGGATGGTATTGGTGAAGATTGTGGGAGAAGTGAATTGTTAGTTCTTCAGTATTGCACTAGGTTTCCAATTGTATAGCTCCAGGATAAAACCTTTTTTTATCAGAGATAAACAGCGAAATAAAGTGAATTTTCGTCGTGTGCCCAAGGGATGGCTTAGCACTGTATGGGTTAAGAAATTTAAAAAATTCTCATGACTGATTTGGATCCAAATGAAACTTCAAGATCCTAAAATGAGTCCTTTTTAGGTCCTTTTTAGGTCCTTTTTTTGGTCAAATTCTCCAAGCCCAGAGTAAAAAAAGAGACGTAAAAAGAAATATTCTTTAAGATAATATGCGTAGGTAAAGTTCAGCAACACAGAACATGCGAGTGATTCGGCTTTCAAGATAAAGCAAAAACTACGCCATCAAGCACTGTGTCTTTGAGGAAAAAAAGTCAAGCAAAACAATTTTAACCCATTTTTAAAAGTTAAATTTGAAAATCTAACGAGCAATTCCAACAACTCTGACAACTTATCAGAGATACTTGCAAAAGTTGAAATAGAGAACAAAAAAAGATAAAAATTGAAGAAGAATAAATTTTCTTTTTCAAAGCTTACTTTAGCTGACTCATAAGGTGAACCACTGTTAGGAGACGGAACAGAAGAAGACCTTTTGAATCTAGTCCTGAATTTCGTCGACCTGGATGCTTGAAGGTTCGGTAACTGGGTTCCGAGATCCAAACTATGCCAGCCCTTACTATTTATGGGCGTACTACTCTCACTTCCCAATGTTGTCCCCTATATACATGATTTAACTATTTAACTCCGCTTTATGAGCACATATTCAGCCCCCCATGAAGAAAACTAATAATTTGGCAAATAAGTTTTTGTTTTATCAATCTACATAATATCAAAACTGTGCAGTTTAAGGGTAAAATGTCTTCATGGAAGTACTAACCTGCGCTTGCTGCTTAAGAAGTCGGTTTTGGATGAAGATAGATTGATCCAACATATCCCAGGATTTCTGTCGCTGGTTTGAAAGCAACGAGACTTCATTTCTACTTTCTGCAACCATTGGTAACACCTGAAAAGCGGAAAAACATTTAAAAACCGATTTTTTGGCCAATTTTTGGTATAATAAAAAAAAATCAACAAATTTTTTTTGTTGCAAAATTGTCAAAATTTTTGACATATTTTGTGGTTTTTATACTTTATTTACTAAAATTGAGTTACATTACTATATGGAAATCAATGTTAACTCCCAAACCCGGTCCCAACTCCAGGGGAAAGCCTCCAGTTGGTTCCTTACCTGTGTGGTTATATTGCTATGAGCTTCAGTTCTAGATGATGTATGTTTGACATGACAGCGACTCCTAACTTCTTCTGACACAGCAACCAAAGCTAAAAGCTAATATAGTTGATTAATGATGTTTTAACATACCGGCTAAATAAGCAACACTATCCGGCGTCACTTCAAACTTATCACGTTTGTGAGGTTTCGCTACTATGCCGAGAAGAGACGTGAGGACTCTCGAAGTTCGAGAAACAGTCGTTGCCACGGTATGTCGAAAGCCTTTTATAAGATGGCCGACCAGGGCGAAATGAAAATTCGCTAAAAACAAAATTAATCTTGAAAAAACAATAAAAAACGTTACCTTTAAAACTCAAACCGACGGCATGATCGAGCTGCTTGAAATGCCACTCCAAGGGCTCTCTAGTCGCCATCATCACAGTTTCCAACGGCTAAAAAAACAAAAATTAAAGCATCTAAACCAAAAATATCCATACAGTTTCATCGAATGTCCCAAGAGAGTCTAAAGTATGGAGATTTTGTTCAAGAAGTGCAAGTCCAGAGGCGAACAAGGTAAGCTGATCTAATTGCAACACAGATACAGCCACCCAGAATAGAAACTTATGAATGGGAGATTCCTAAAAAAAAATTTATCAACAAATATTTAAAAATGATTTACATACTGGCCGTAATAGAGGTTGCAGTCGAGTCAGGCACATGACAAGAGCCTCAAGAAGGACCATATCATTGAAATTTTCTAATGCCTTCACCAGGATTCTGAGAAGCTGCTTAATATCCTGATCGGTTATACTTTTTGCTAAAATAAAAATAATAAAAAAACTTGAAAGGATGGATAACTCACAAATGCAGCCGAAAACAATGAGAGCTCTAGGCTGCAATGCTGGATTGTGAAAGAATGCGAAGTTTTTGGCAAGAGAAGTCCACGTGTTGAGCCAATCACAGTCTGGGATGTCTCTCATACAAGCCTCCATGATTTCGAGAAGTGCATCGGTGATTATTTCCAGAGAAGTCAATGCGATTTTTTCTCTGTCGGGTAACATTCCGGAGAAGTATCTTTCGGACTGAAGTCTAGGAGAAAAAACAAAAAATTATTTCAAAGCAGTAATTTTTAAATTTTAGTCCAAGTTGGGAGATCGCAACAGTGCTGACATCTAGCGGCCGGTAAAAAGAACAGTTCTCTCGAAAAAAAATTGTCCTATAAAACTTCCCATAAGTGTTTCTTAAAGAAAAATTCATTCTCTACAACTTTTATTCTATTCATGTTTCTTCTCAGAGTTGCCGTTTTCGAGTAAATCACACAGTCTTCTCGAAAAAATTGTCCTATGGAATTTCCCATAAGTGTTTCTTTAAGGAAAATTAATTCTCTACAACTTTTATTCTATTCATTTTTCTTCTCCGAGTTGCCGTTTTCGAGTAAATCTTTATTCTAACTTTTATTCTATTCATTTTTCTTCTCTGAGTGGCAGTTTTCGAAAAAAAAATTGAAAAAACAAAAGTGGCCACTAGATGTCAGGGCGAACAGGTTTTGTAAAATTCCTTCCCAGCATGGGAATTGAACCCAGGAACCCTTTTGAATTACCTTCCATCATTAGGGTGCCTGTAACTCGATCTGAATGCGGTAACAGCCGCAGATTTCACTTTACTGATTCCAAAAAGTAGATAAAATTTTTGCAACGAAAACTCATCCAAACTGAGCCTCAAAACTCGTTGTGCCTCCTCTGAAAGTTTCAAAAAAACATAAAATAAACATTTTTTAATTCTTTTTTTACCAGTAAAAGTTGGCTTGGTGCATGTACACAAAGAATGGATAATATTAATGACGAGGCCATGCATCGAAGCACGCATACTGGTAGACCCAGAGCAAACAAGGAATGTGACGACATGGAAGAGATACGGCAAATGGCGAGCGACATCTAGGCAATTGTTGAACGAAAGCATGAGTAAATATCGAGCGAGAATGGCGATGTCATCCCAGAGGACGTTGTTTTCAAGCAAAGGTGTCGGCGACGTACAAGTTTTGTCTAAAACCTAAACAAAAAAATTAAGTATGGAGGGGGCACCCCATAAATCGAACTTTCTCAAAAAGTTGATGCTCTACAGATCTCTCCACAAACACTAATTTACCAAAGTTACAATTCGTCCAGTCAATCTAAGCCCGAAAAGGGCAAATAAAATAAAAAAATTAGGTATTTTATTTATCTACGGAAATGTGTAGGGGTATTGGCGTCTAGGGCGTTTTTAAGGTGATTTTTTTCGTTTTTTCTGCAATATCTCGAAAACCGTTAGTCATAGGCGAAATAATTCTTAGTACAAAATTAAAGACAATTAAATTTTCTATAATTTTGAGCTAATATGATTTTTTCGTAGGACCAAAAGTTTCTGAGCTACGAGGTCGCAAAAAAACCGGGGTTTCTCTTTTGACCTCTAAAGGACAGAAGACGTCATCTAATCAAAAAAGTGTACTTAATAAAAGTTGTAGAAAATTCAATTACCTTTAAAAACCAACGCTCAAAAAGCAATTAACGATCAATAGGCAGGGGTGGGGGTAAATTTCAAAAAAATTTCATTCAATAATTGAAATTTCAAAAAATATTATAAAAACAAATTTAAAGCCTATAAAATTTGCTGCGACTTAATAAGATTTTTTGTAAGACCAACCGTTCCTGAGCTACAAGGCGACAAAAAAGCGGGATTTTCGAGTTTTTCCTATGAAAAAAGTCAGATTTTAGAAAAGTCTGAAAAAAACCAAGGAAGGGGATATCCTTATCTTTGTCGCCTCGTAGCTCAGGAACGATTGGTCTCACAAAAAATCTTATTAAATCAAAATTATAGAAAATTTAATTATCTTTAATTTTGCACTAATAATTATTTCGCCTAAGACTAACGGTTTTCGAGATATTGCAGAAAAAACGAAAAAAATCACCTTACAAAACGCTCTCTCACGGGTTTTGGTAGGGGGACTTTTTTGTGGTCAGCGGATCTACCCCTAAAAATTCCCATAGATAAACAAAATACTTTTTTTTTTTTAATTTTTAAATTTTCTTTTTGAGAAAGTTAAAATTAATAAAAATGGAAGAAATCAATCCTTACTCGGCACAATCGGCCAATGAACTTTTTAGCGACAAGTTGTACATTGGCGGAAGCAAGCGCTACCGCCGTGTCAGCAAGAATTTCCGCCAATGGAGATGCAAAGCCGCCTTCGCTCGATTTCTTTATGAAGCTATCAAGCACCATATCGATGAGCTCGGGTATCTAAAAAAAAAAAAAAGTAAATAATAATTTAGGGAAGTTACCTAAGGGCATTACCTGGCCGATGGATCCCCAAATTTTCGCTTGGATTGAAGGATACATTTCGACTTCTTCGACAGTAAGGAGGATCAACTTTTCTAAAATTTGGCCGACTTTTTGTTGCCTTTTGTTTTCATCGGCAGGCTTGCAGAACCTTAAAAGGAAAGATAAACGGATAGAAAATTGAAGAAAACGTACCTGACTAGGTTGGGAAGCCACGGTGTCATGTATTCAAGGCATAAATGTTTGAGCTCTATGGTTGAGCCGCGGAAACCTTGGATGCATTCTTCGAGGAATTCGAGGGTTAAATGGGGCTCGTTGGTGGCAAGTTTTTCGCTCACTGATTTTATAAAAATTGTGTTGTTTGACGGGATACATAAGCCGGAGGTTTCTAAAAGTTGACCTTCGATTTTCAAATCGAAAGTCGCTGTGAGGGCGCAGAGCTGATTGTACGCTGCCGTTCTCAAGCTTGGATCGGAAGAGCCCAAGTTTAGAAGTGCCATGTTGAGAAGAGTTCCGGGTACGTCTTTAGGCCTTATTTTTTGATGAACTGTCACCGAGTCCTATTTTTAAGAAGTTAATTAGGAAGAATGATTAGATTTTGTTTTATTACGGGTTGCGAGAGCTCCCATCTGTTTCGAATGTGGATGATTGCTTGGACGATGCTGTCGCAGTCGTTGTGGATAAATGAAAGAGGTCCGGACTCGTTGGCGATGGTCAGCGTAAATTGGTTGTCGTCGACGAGGCAAACTTCTTCGATTTCAGACGCGTAATAGACGTCATTGAGCAAAACAGAATGTGAAAGAACTTTGGTCTTTTCCGAAGAAGTAATCTGTATTGCTGTAGGTCCAACCTTTTAAAAAAAAAAAAAGAAGATTTTTTGACGTTTCGTTTGAATTTCTCCAAAACCCCAACCTACTCCATACCCTCCCATCACCTCCCCACCCATCCACCACCTTCCCCACACTCACCTTCTCAACCCTCCCTTGCGTCCACCGACCTCCCCATCCTTTTACTACAGCTCCTACTCTCCCATCACCTCCCTCACATCTCCACGCTCATTCACCACCTCCCCACACTCTCCCGTCCCTTCCTCTAACCTCCTCAACCCTCCCACGATTTTCCCCACCTCCCCATCCATCTACTACATCTACCACTCCCCCATCGCCTCCCTCACATCTCCCCGCCCATCCCCCACACTCTCCCATCACTTCCCCAAACCTCCTCAACTCTCCCTTGCTTCCCAAGCCTTTACTCAACCTCCCTATCCTTTTACTACAGCTCCTACTCTCGCATCACCTCCCTCACATCCCCCTGCCTATCCACCACCTCCCCCACACACTCCCATCACTTCCCCTAACCTCCTCAACCCTTCCTCACTTCCACCGACCTCCCCCATCCTTCTACTACAGCTCCTACTATCCCATCACCTAACTCACATATCCCCGCCCATCCGCCACCTCCCACACACTTCCATTGCTTCCCCTAACCTCCTCAACCCTCCTTCGCTATCCCCCGACCTCCCCATCCTTGTACTACATTTCCCACTCCCCCATCGCCTCCCTCACATCTCCCCGCTTATCCACCACCTCCCCACACTCTGCCCCTAACCTCCTCAACCCTCCTTCGCTTCCAACGACCTCCCCATCCTTCTACTACATCTCCTACTCTCCCATCCCCTCCTTCACATCTCCCCGCCCATCCACCACCTCCCCACACTCTCCCATCCCTTCCTCTAACCTCCTGAACCCTCCCTCGCTTACCCCAACCTCCCTATCCTTCTACTACAGCTCCCACTGCCCCATCACCTCCTCGACCCTCCCTCACATCTCCCCGCCCGTCCACCACCTCACCACACTCTGCCCCTAACATCCTCAACCCTCCTTCGCTTCCAACGACCTCCCCATCCTTCTACTACATCTCCTACTCTCCCATCACCTCCTTCACATCTCCCCGCCCATCCGCCACCTCCCCACACACTCCCATCGCTTCCTCTAACCTCAACCCTCCCTCACTTCCCCCGACCTACCTATCCTTCTACTGCAGCTCCCACTGCTCCATCACCTCCCCTACCCTCACTCACATCCCCCCCGTTCACCACCTCCCCACACACTTCCCCTAACCTCCTCAATCCTCCTTCGCTTCCAACGACCTCCCCATCCTTCTGCTACAGCTCCTACTCTCCCATCACCTTCCCTACCCTCCCTCACATCTCCCAACACTCTCCCATCAAGATAATTACCTTAATAGCCACTTTAGTATCTTTATGCGACAATTTCAAAGCATTATTGAACACTTTGAGATCTTCATCCAACGACAACGTAGCACCGGGTAACTTTTGCTGGTCAGGCTCTATAAAATCATTAATTCTAGCAGGAGCGTCAATGAAAATCAATTTTTTGTTTCCCTACAAAGTAAAATTTAGAAAAAACCATAATCATATTCAACACAAACCTTAATAGACGCCAAGATTCTATCATGATATTTGGTATATTCCCTCACCCAGCTATTGCAGTTGTAGATATAAGCAGCGTGGATGTTCGCATAAGCCATATCAGGCAGGACATGAAACCACTTTTGCAAGAAATCGGTTCTAAAAAATATTCCAATGGTAAAAATCGACGAAAAAACAAAATTTCAAACCTAAAACGGTTATCAGAGCACGTGTGGGTGAAATCGACGACAATTTCGAACGGAGCATGGCAAAATTGTTTGAGAGTTAATATAACATGGTAAATGAGCAAATCTCCATTTGTCTCGCCAATTCTGAAAATTTTTTATTAAAATAAAGCGATTTCTGCGATGTCATGCTCACTTGTAACGTCTCGCTATGTAATAAAACACCGGATATCCTGCTTTCGATGTGCCAGCTTGATAAAATATATTGAGCGACTTGATCGATTTGAACTCTTCTTTTTCATGCATGTTATGCTTAACCATAATTTCTTCGAAATTGTTTCCAGACATTTCGATGGATCCCCAACGAGGGTACGAAGAGAACATTAAGCTGAAATTAAAATAAATGAGTCCAAAAAGTTGAGCTATCAAAAAAGTGTTTTAAGTAAAAGTTACTGGAAATTAAGGGGGATTCTCCCATCAGAATTGTTTGTTTCTCATTCAAGAGATCGCAGCACTATCACCCCCAAAATTAGTTTCCTCGTTTTGGGCACTAAAAATGGTCGGAAATTTTTTTTTGAAAAGAGCGTTCTCATTCTTTCGGAAAACTACGTACTGTTTAGAAAGCGGTTTTTCCGGAAAATTTTTCCTCGGAAAAATAGGAAATGCGATTTTCCACCAAAACTTTATTTTTAAAAAAACAGGGAGTCATCTTGTAGGTTTTGACGAGCTGATTCCAAATATGCTAATATTAAGACAATCGGATGGATAGATTCGTCGGTACGAGATTTTTAAGGCTTAGATGCTGCGGGGTTCCGGGGAGTTCAATGAGGGGGTGGGGAGAAAAGATAAATTTTCCCTTTGTCAAGGTCAGGATTCTTCAAACCGGTTTTTATTTCAAGAAACCATTTGCCTGCTTTATTTTCTACTATGTTATCATTCTGTAATTTTAAATTTTTATCCTTTGCAGACTGACTTTTCTAAAATCTGACTTTCTCATCGGTAAAAATCGAAAATCCAGCGTTTTTGTCGCCTCGTAGATCAGAAACGTTTGGTCCTACAAAAAATCTTAGTAGATCAAATTTGTAGCAAATTTAATAATCTTTAGTTTTGTTTTTATAAAATTTTCTGAAATCTACGAACGCGAATTTACAATTGTTGATTTTGAGTTTTTTGACGAAAATATGGCTCTTAAAACTTTGATTTAGAGGATTTTGGACAAAAATTGGGCTTTACAAATGTTGATTTTGAGGTTTTTGTCGAAAATTGGGCTCTTAAAACCTCGATTTTGAGATTTTGTACGAAAAAAGGCTCTTTAAACTTTGATTTTGAGGTTTTTGGACGAAAATTGGGCTTTACAAAATATGTTGATTTTGAGGTTTTTGGACGATAATTTGGCTTTTAAAATGTCGATTTTAAGGTTTTAGGTGAAAAACAGCCTTAAAATATGTTCAGAAAGAAAAGAAAAACTAAATTTTTGGGGAATATTGGAAAAAAAATCATGAGTCTTTTGTGGTTTTGACTAAATATTATGAAATGGAAAAAAAAAAAAAAATCTACCTAACAATCTCACAATAGAGAGAAAAAAATTAAGTCGTTTGAAAAGTTCAATGACCTTGAAGGAGTAAGAGTGATGTGTCATCTTTACTTCCCCAAAATATAACCCCCTTCCCCGCACCATCTAATCCTTAAAAATCTCGTACCGACGAATCTATTCATCCGATCTTCTTAATATTAGCACATTTGAAATCAGCTCGTCAAAACCTACAAGATGACTACCTGTTTTTTCAAAATTTCTGTTTTGGTGGAAAATTGGATTTTCTATTTTCCCGAGGAAAATTTTTCCGGAAAAACTGCCCCCTAAACAGTACGTAGTTTTCCAAAAGAATGAGAACGCGCTTTTCAAAAAAAATTTCCGACCATTTTTAGTGCCCAAAACGAGGAAACTACTTTTGGGCATCTTCCCTCTCTCTCGCACACTTGGTAGAATTTTGATGTCGGATCCCCCTTAAGCATAGAATTAAGTTTTATTGTCAAAACATAGGGTTTGCAAGTAGAATAAGGAAGTTAGGGTCGTTCTGGAGCACCGTGTATGTCGGATCCAAAATTTATTGATCCCAATCAATTCCTTCCTAAAATCTAAGGGGGGTTTACTTGGATACTTTTTTTCGTCAGGTGAAAAGTATGGCAGAAAATGAATGGAACTTACTGAGAATCGACAGGTTTATGTTCAGGGGGCCCAAGATAAGCGAGTAGAGTGGCCATTTTGTCAAAAGGCCTCCGTCCGACGGCTTTGTGGTCTCTGCTACTAGATAAATAGTCGCCGATCCTTTCCTGATGGTTCCATAGCAAGCGGTGAAGGGCCAAAACGTTTGAGTCGCTGATAAAAGACATCGAGTGCGAGCCTTGGTCCTCGGTTTCACAATCGGAAGCGATCTGTATGAAAAATCTAAAAAAAAAAAAAATTAAATTGTGGGTTTTTAGGTATTTTTTAAGTATTTTACCTTCGGGCTCTTTCAAACTGCGATATGAGGAAGTCGTTGAATGGTATCATATGCTGTTCTTTGCTGAATTCAACATGGTTCGCTATATTTTGCAATATTTTGGACATGAGCATGAGACCTCTTTTGACTGATTGAGGAACAGTTTTTGAGACGATGCCCATTTCTTGAGGAGAAACTGGAACAAAAAATTAAAAACTTCACATTTTTATCTGGCGGTAACGTTGCGAAACCACCTGAACTGCCCAAACCAACAAAACCGCGCAAATCATCTGAACTGCCCAAATCACCCCAACTGCCAGGAGCTCTAAAACTGCCCAAACTTTTTCGAAGCTCTTATTTCACATAAGTACTATAAGAGACCCCTTGCCTCACCCCCCTGGGAATAGGAGGGGGGGCTCAGAGATGGGTGGATTCGTATCTATGAAACCGTTCGGATTTACGAATCTGGATTCACACATTTTAAGGCTATTTTTCATCAAAATCAACATTTTAAGAACCAATTTTTCGTCAAAAACCTCCAAATCAACATAAGTAGAGAATAATTTTCGTCCGAAAACCCCAAAATTATGTTTTTAAGAGCGATTTTTCGTCAAAACCTCAAGATCGAGGTTTTAAGAGCCAAATTTTCATCAAAATCCTCCAAGTAAGTTTTAAAGCCAATTCTTCGTCAAAAACATCCAAATCAACATTTGTAAAGCCTAATTTTCATCCGAAAACCTCAAAATGAAGGTTTTAAGAGCCACTTTTCGTCAAAACCTTCAATTCAACATTTGAAAAGCCAAATTTTCGTCCGAAAACCACAAAATCAAGATTTACAGCCAATTTTGGTCAAAAGGATCAAAATCAACATTTGTAAAGCTTAATTTTCTTCCAAAAACCCCAAAATCGAGCTTTTAAGAGCCATTTTGCGTCAAAACCTCAAAATCAAGGGTTTAAGAGCCTAATTTTCGTCAAAAACCTCCAAATCAACATAAGTAGAGAATAATTTTCGTCCGAAAACCCCAAAATCAAGTTTTTAAGAGCGATTTTTCGTCAAGAGCCAGCGTTTAAGAGCCAAATTTTCGTCAAAATCCTCCAAGTCATGGTTTAAAGCCAATTCTTCGTCAAAAACATCCAAATCAACATTTGTAAAGCCTAATTTTCATCCAAAAACCTCAAAATGAAGGTTTTAAGAGCCACTTTTCGTCAAAACCTTCAATTCAACATTTGAAAAGCCAAATTTTCGTCCGAAAACAACAAAATCAAGATTTAAAGCCAATTTTGGTCAAAAGGATCAAAATCAACATTTGTAAAGCCTAATTTTCTTCCAAAAACCCCAAAATCGAGCTTTTAAGAGCCATTTAACGTCAAAACCTCAAAATCAATGGTTTAAGAGACTAATTTTCGTCAAAAACTTCAAAATCAAGGTTTCAAGAGCAAAGTCTGGAATATAACTTTTGAGAAAAGTTGGTGAGAAAAGAACAAGAAAATTTGGGTTTTAAAATGTTGATTTTGAAATTTTGGAGAAAAGAAATTGCACTTATAACGTTGATTTTGAGGTTTTATTACGAAAATTTGGCTTTAAAAAATGTCGATTTTGAGGTTTTTGACGAAAAACTGGCTCTTAAAACCATGATTGACGAAAAATGGCTCTTAAAACCTTCATTTCGAGGTTTTTGGACGAAAATTAGGCTTTCAAATTTGTATTTTGATGTTTTTGACGAAGAATTGGCTCTAAAACTTGACGAAAAATCTTGAGGTTTTGACGAAAAAAACCTCTTAAAAACTTGATTTTGGGGTTTTCGGACGAAAATTAGGCTCTACATATGAAAAATGGCTCTTGAAACCTTCATTTCGAGGTTTTTGGACGAAAATTAGGCTTACAAATTTGTATTTTGATGTTTTTGACGAAGAATTGGCTCTAAAACTTGACGAAAAATCTTGAGGTTTTGACGAAAAAACCTCTTAAAAACTTGATTTTGGGGTTTTCACACGAAAATTAGGCTCTACATATGAAAAATGGCTCTTGAAACCTTCATTTCGAGGTTTTTGGACGAAAATTAGGCTTTCAAATTTGTATTTTGATGTTTTTGACGAATAATTGGCTCTAAAACTTGACGAAAATCTTGAGGTTTTGACGAAAAAACCTCTTAAAAACTTGATTTTGGGGTTTTCACACGAAAATTAGGCTCTACATATGTTGATTTGGAGGTTTTTGACTTAAAATTGGTTCTTAAAATGTTGATTTTGATGAAAAATAGCCTTAAAATGTGTGAATCCGAACCACAATGCTTAACTTCGGTGATCAATGGGAACCAAAACATCCCAAACGGTAAAAACCACCCAACTCTCCCAAACTGCCTTAACCAACCGTCTCTAAATCACCATTTTTATAGACTCACCTATAGCTGGGTTGATGAATCTAAGGAATATTACGGTGCCGACAGCACCAATGTTGTTCTGAGGAACTTGAGGGAACCGCTTGCTCAATACTTGGTACAAACAATGACACATGCTTCTTAGTTGAGGTGGGAATCTAAAAGTTAAATTAAAAAGTGGCAGTTAAAAAGCTTACTTGTCAGCCGAGGAGATGATCGATTCGAAAACTTTTTGAGTAAGTTCAATCAAGTTTTCCCTGTTTTGGTCGATATTTTCGGCCGGGTCAAGCCTGAAAGGAATTGTTTAAAAAAAATTAAATATTTTGAAATTCTCTACCTAGCAGGATCGACCTCCATTGAAGGCGGGGTTCCTTCAATTAAAGGCCTTATATGAGGCTCAAGTAAACTCTGAAGATAGGTGCCGCCGTAAATTTTAAAACAAAAAGCCATTATTTTCGATCCTAAAGAGTTCCCTCGAAATAATGTTTGCATACAGTCCGACACTTCAACTTCACGATAAAACATGTTCCATAAAAGTGGAGCCAATAAATGCTTCGCATCGAATAATGTGACAAACACTCTTGCCAACTCGTCCTGAAAAAATGAAATGAATTTTTAAGTTGGAAAAGGGGCAAAAGTTTAAAATCCCTCGTATTCAAAATCTGTCTGAAAAGTCTCTTTTCTAGTAAAATTCAAAATCTGTCTGAAAAGTGTCTTTTCTTGACAAAATCTGTCTGAAAAGTCTCTTTTCCAGTAAAAAAAAAAAAAAAAAAAAAAAAAAAATTCAAAATCTGTCTAAAAAGTTTTTTTTTCTTGTCAAAAAGGGTCAAAATCAGTCTGATAAGTGTTCTTTCTTGACGAAAATGGTCAAAATCTGTGTCAGAAAAGATCTTTTCTTATCAAAAAAAAGGTTCAAAATCTGTATAAAAGGGTCAAAACCATTCTAGAAAGGGGTTTTTCTTGTTGAATAGTTTAGGAAATGGCTCTTTTGTCACCCTAATTTCAGATAATGAAGGGTAAATACCATTTGGGCAGTGGTAACAACGTTTGCTAATGCCATCGCTATCGGAAGCTCTCCTTTGTCGCTGATCATAGTAACGAGCTGAACCAACTGTTCAAACCTATCAGCAAGGACTGTTTCGGCCAAGGTGTCAAATTCCGTCCCTTGCTGAAGAATTTTCGTCAACACTTCCATGAAAGCGGCTCTCGTTTGTAAATCACGGTTATAACCCAAATCTGTAGAATTGCTTTTAATCAAAAAATTAAAATATAACTCCTTACCTATGCTGTGCATGAGTCCGCTATCAATATTAGCGGAAAGCAAATTGGACATGGCTTGGATTGTCGAATTTCGAAGAGTTGTCAGCTTCCCATCGGAGACTCTTTGCCTCGACACATCTTTCGCCACATCCGGCACTTCGCTGCAGTCGTTCAGTAAATTCATGAACAATGTAAAATACCTGAAAATAGAATATTAAATATTGGTCCTGGAGCTTGCCCAGAGATACGAACTTTCTCAAAGGTCTACAGATTTCGGGGGATCCATAAATTTCGGGGGAAATGAATCCTTTTTTTCTAACATAACTTGAATTTGGTGATAATTTTATGAAAATGGGACTAATTTCACTCAAACACATTATAATTACCTAATTAGATAATTAAATAATTAATTTTTGGAAAAAAATTTTTCAACCATAACATGAATTTGTTGATAATTTTCTAAAAATGGGACTAATTTCACTCAAACACATTATTATTACCTAATTAGTTAATTAATTAATTAATTTTTGGAAAATTTTTTTTTCAATCATAACATGAATTTGGTGATAATTTTCTAAAAATGGGACTAAATTCACTCAAACACATTATAATTACCTAATTAATTAATTAATTAATTAATGAAAAAAAAAAAAACTTTTTTTTTTCAATCATAACTTGAATTTGGTGATAATTTTATTAAAATAGTACTAATTCCGCTCAAACACATCATAATTATCTAATTAGTTAATTACTTAATTAGGTAATTAATTAATTTTTGGGAAAAAATTTTTCAGTCATAACTTGAATTTGGTGATAATTTTATGAAAATGGGACCAATTTCACTCAAACACGTTATATTACCTAATTAGTTAATTAATTAATTAATTTTTGGAAAAAATTTTTTTCAATCATAACATGAATTTGGTGATAATTTTATGAAAATTGGACTAATTTCACTCAAACAAATTATAATTACCTAATTAGTAAATTAATTAATTAATTAATTAATTGAAAAAAACCTTTTCAATCATAACTTGAATTTGGTGATAATTTTATGAAAATAGTACTAATTCCGCTCAAACACATCATAATTACATAATTAGTTAATTAGTCAATTAATTTTTGGGAAAAATTTTCTTCAGTCATAACTTGAATTTGGTGATAATTTTATGAAAATGGGACCAATTTCACTCAAACACATTATAATTACCTAATTAGTTAATTAATTAATTAAAGTAGTTAATGAAATTTAATCTGGATCACGTGAAGATTATTTGGTTAAAATTTGGTGAAGATCGGACCGGTAGAAAGGCCGTAGCACATTTTTGCAAACTTTAGACAGACATATCTCCGCCATTTTGTCGAATTTCAAAAATCGCTCTCGTCACTTTCAAGATAACCACGAAAGGAAGATTGTGTGAAAATTTCGTGAAAATCGGATGAAAATTGTGGCCGTGAAATGTTCCGGAAAAAAGGCGACGGACAGCCGGACGGCCGGCACCACAGACAAAGTCATGTCCGACAAAGATCAAAAGTCAGTTTGACCCTAGGGGGTCTGGAAGACCCTTCCCCAAAAACTCAAATCCAACGGTATTACAATAGCTTCTCTTTGAGAAAGTTAAAAGACTGGATGAAAGGAAACACTTGCTTGAGAAAAAGTTGACTTTTTGCTTCCATCAAATCACCCCTGTCGGATTCTTCAGGTTGTAATGGTAGGCCACGCAATAATGCTGCAACTGCTTCCATACACGCTTGATCCAAATCTCTACAAGATTAAATTAAAAAATGGACTTTTGTTCAAAAAATGCTCATCTACCTGGTAATCACTGAAGCGTCACCAGAACCAGGAGGAGCGATTTGATGAGAAGTCCCCAAAACCCAATCTGTGAGGTATTCGACAAGTTTATTCCGAAATTTCATTTCTTGTCGGAATGCGAGATCATCTCGTCTTTTCATCATGGCTTCGACTAGTTGACACAATTTCGTTTTTATATGGATGGCGTGGACCGTCATATCTAAATGGCGGACATATCTAAAAAAAAATCGAAAATCCTTTCTGGCAAAAGAGAATCCAAATACCTCACAATCGCCAACATCATTCCTTCAATGCTGGTCACACCTAGATGATCAGCCGGCTGCTCACTTTTACTGTCTAAAACGTTTTTCATGATAAAAATTATATGTTCGATAAATTGCGTATTTATGTCCGAGACGATAACCTAAAATACAAAATTTACAAAAATAACATCCAACTGAAAATTTCATTACTTGGGCTTGGGTGTCGAAGAATTTCTCGACGACGGATTTGATCTGGTCAAAGAGGATCGGATACAAGGCCGCAGACATCTCATGTCCTACAAGCTCCTTGACGTGCTTTTGAATTTGACCGCCGACTTTTTCATTGTTGCAAACAAGAAGGCGGAGCAAATGTCCGATAAATCTGTTCATAAAAATGTATAATGAATTCATATTGTTAAGGTACTTACTGAGTGACAGGGCAGTATTGAATTTCTTGACTAGGGTTTGTGAGGATGTTCGTTTTTCTGACATCGCTCATGTTGGTAGGCCGAACGGGCGATTTCCTCTGAAGGCAAACACCCCCGAGGGCGCACAAAAAGCCAGTCATGTTGGCCCATTCGTTAATTTGATCCTGAAATCAAAGAAAAAGTTGAAAGATTTTAAAAAATTTGGTCGAACCTCCAATTCGTGATCGGAATTCTGATGCGAAGCTCTTCTTTTGCCGACAGCTCTATGGAACGACTCAAGCTGGCCGTCTTCCAGCTTCGTTTTTGGGTACGATGTCAACAATTTGGTCGCAATTTCCCAATTGCGGAACGTCTCTTCCCAAGCCTAAAAAAATTTAAAAGCCTCAAAATAGTCTGAACGTTTCGCTTACAGGCTGGACACCATTAATGCAATGCTCGATTTTCCTTAGCAAAGACATTATCCTTTTTTGAAGTGCCGCTCGTCCATGGTTCTGCTCACGGCAATACAGACGAGAATCTCCACTCGCTTAAAAACAATATATTATTCTGATTTTTAGAAAGAATTGAGAAACCTGTCAGTAAAATAGTTGATGCCTGAGCAAGATCTTGGTATAGGTGATAATTAGGTAACAATGCGGTAACGGTAATGTCTTCAGTTGTACAGCGAATGTCGGCTTCTTCGCACAGCAGAGCAAAACAGCTCATTGCAATTAAAACTGCTTCAATATCTGTACTCCAAAGGTACATGAAAAAAACAACCTAAAATAATTAATAGATGTTAATTAAGGTTCTAGTACAACATAAGAGCAAATTTTCATGCAGGGAACCATTTTTCCGACCGGGGGCGGCACCGCCTCCAGTAGTAACTCGAGAAAGGAATAGAGTAGCGCCTTCTAGTTTTCAGATTCGATATCACCTAAGCCAAAAAAGCTTGAATCCTTTAAGATGGGAACCATTTTCCTGACCGGGAGCGGCGCCGCCTCCAGTAGTAACTTAAGAAAGGAATAGAGTAGCATCTTCTAGTTATCAGATTTGATATCAGCTAAGCCAAAAGCGCTTGGATCATTCAAGATGGAACCATTTTCCTGGCCGGGGGCGGCGCCGCCTCCAGTAGTAACTCGAGAAAGGAATGGAGTAGCTCCTTCTAGTTTTCAGATTCAATCAGCTAAGCCAAAATCACTTGAATCTTTCAAGATGGGAACCATTTTCCTGGCCGGGGGCGG
>JAGWEN010001364.1:0-30111 GCA_018703685.1 Orius laevigatus | reverse complement strand
ATTTGAGCCTCGAGAGTGTTGAGGATGCCCAGTCCTGTAATACTCACAGCAAGGTCGTCAAAATCGGTCATTTTCACTTCGTTAAGAGTGATGATGCATTTTGGCGAGTAGACGACCGTCAGTTGAAGATCAAGCGCGTTTTTTCCGACCACCACGTAAATTTCGCCGCTTTCTTTTAAAAAAGGGAGTAAAGGTATTTTGGCAGTATAATCCGAAAAGTAGATGGTCATCGTTTTAAAACCGATAGTAAACTCCAAAAGATATTTTTTGTCACCGTGGACTATATTGCTGTGCCCTTCTCGCTCTACGGTCGCCGGATTCCGAAAAACGCCACCGTTCGCTATAAACTCTCCCCGAAGGCCGAATTTCACGAAATCCATCTCCACTTGAGGAATCAAAACCATCGTTTCGTTATGTTTGTTCATATAATCTTTTACCCCAAACAACGCCAAATCAGTAATAAAATCAGGCAAAGTCCTCAAATTATATTCAGCACCTTCCAAACCGCTGAGACTTAAAATCACAAGAAAAACTGTAAATTTCATTGTCAAACTTTCACTATTACTAAAATTATTGCATGAAATGATCAACAAATGAAAAGAAACACAAAGGAGTATAAAGGTCAATCCCCACTTCCTTTTATCACAGAATTCAACAGATATAGGCCATGAAGATTGGGATTTAACATAGCAAATATAGCAGGATTCTTGACAAAAAAAGACCCTCTCTAGCCAAATTTTAAACAATTTTTAACCAAAAAGACCCTTTTCAGTTTTCTACCTTTTGAACCTTTTTTTTGACAAGAAGGAATCTTTTAAAGAAGATTCAAATCCTCTTTTGGTACGGATTTCCAAACCATGTTCAACACCCTTTTGGGCAGACAAAACGTTTTCAACAAGAAAGAACATGCAAAGCTTTTGTAAAAACCATTTGGCCAGATTTTCAATTTTGAAATGAAAATATTTCGACCTGATTACCCAATCACTGAAAAATAATCAATTAGCAATCAATAATTAGTAGCAATCGATTACAATTTGCTTAGAACCAAAAAAAGGGAAATTTTGATGTAAAAGGAGGGGAAAAAATGGTGATGTGGCCAATCTGCGTTTACAACCTAAAACCGGCCTTAACCTCCTCCTTCATTTTTGTCAACATGACTGTTCTTTTAAAATAATTTAATTAATTTTAATATTAGATATACTTTTGTTATACATAATGTTTTCGTTCTTTTCAATCGTTTTTTTGTTCTCATTTCGTTCGGTCCTCTCCGACGACATTTTGGGCTGCAATGGTTTCGTCAAAAGTGAAGTCGAAATCGAGTACTCGAAAGTTGTGATCGAATTGTAAGTGAGCCTTTAGAGCCATTTTAGGCGATTTGTGGCAAATTGGGCTACTTTTTTAAGGCCGGATCTGGCAACCCTGTAATCTGGCCAAGTTGGGCTATTGACAGTATTACCAATATAGGCAATTTGTGGCAAATTGGGCTACTTTTTTAAGACATAATCTGACAACCCTGTAAGCTGATCAAGTTGGGCTTTTGGCAGTATTACCATTTTGGGCGATATGTGGCAAATTGGGCTTATTTTTCAAGGCCCAATCTGGCAACCCTGTAATCTGGCCAAGTTGGGCTATTGACAGTATTACCAATATGGGCAATTTGTGGCTAATTGGGCTACTTTTTTAAGACATAATCTGACAACCCTGTAAGCTGACCAAGTTGGGCTATTGACAGTATTCGAATTGGGCTACTTTTTTAAGACATAATCTGGCAACACTGTAAGCTGACCAAGTTGGGCTATTGTCAGTATTACCATTTTGCTCGATTTGTGGCAAATTGGGCTACTTTTTTAAGGCCGGATCTAGCAACCCTGTAATCTGGCCAAGTTGGGCTATTGACAGTATTACCAATATGGGCAATTTGTGGCAAATCGGGCTACTTTTTTAAGACATAATCTGACAACCCTGTAAGCTGACCAAGTTGGGCTATTGACAGTATTACCAATATGGGCAATTTGTGGCAAATTGGGCTACTTTTTTAAGACATAATCTGGCAACACTGTAAGCTGACCAAGTTGGGCTATTGTCAGTATTACCATTTTGGGCGATTTGTGGCAAATTGGGCTACTTTTTTAAGGCCCAATCTGGCAACACTGTAAGCTGACCAAGTTGGGCTATTGTCAGTATTACCATTTTGCTCGATTTGTGGCAAATTGGGCTACTTTTTTAAGACATAATCTGACAACCCTGTAAGCTGATCAAGTTGGGCTTTTGGTAGTATTACCATTTTGGGCGATATGTGGCAAATTGGGCTTATTTTTCAAGGCCCAATCTGGCAACCCTGTAATCTGGCCAAGTTGGGCTATTGACAGTATTACCAATATGGGCAATTTTTTGGCTAATTGGGCTACTTTTTTAAGACATAATCTGACAACCCTGTAAGCTGACCAAGTTGGGCTATTGACAGTATTCGAATTGGGCTACTTTTTTAAGACATAATCTGGCAACACTGTAAGCTGACCAAGTTGGGCTATTGTCAGTATTACCATTTTGGGCGATTTGTGGCAAATTGGGCTACTTTTTTAAGGCCGGATCTAGCAACCCTGTAATCTGGCCAAGTTGGGCTATTGACAGTATTACCAATATGGGCAATTTGTGGCAAATTGGGCTACTTTTTTAAGACATAATCTGACAACCCTGTAAGCTGACCAAGTTGGGCTATTGACAGTATTCGAATTGGGCTACTTTTTTAAGACATAATCTGGCAACACTGTAAGCTGACCAAGTTGGGCTATTGTCAGTATTACCATTTTGGGCGATTTGTGGCAAATTGGGCTACTTTTTTAAGGCCCAATCTGGCAACCCTGTAATCTGGCCAAGTTGGGCTATTGACAGTATTACCATTTTGGACGATTTGTGGCAAATTGGCTACTTTTTTAAGACATAATCTGACAACCCTGTAAGCTGACCAAGTTGGGCTATTGACAGATATTTGCGAATTGGGCTACTTTTTTAAGACATAATCTGGCAACACTGTAAGCTGACCAAGTTGGGCTATTGTCAGTATTACCATTTTGGGCGATTTGTGGCAAATTGGGCTACTTTTTTAAGGCCGAATCTGGCAACCCTGTAATCTGGCCAAGTCGGGCTATTGACAGTATTACGAATAAGGGGCAAATTGGGCTACTTTTTTGAGGCCCAATCTGGCAACCCTGTAATCTGGCCAAGTTGGGCTATTGACGGTATTACCATTTTGGGCGAATTGGGCTACTTTTTTAAGACATAATCTGGCAACACTGTAAGCTGACCAAGTTGGGCTATTGTCAGTATTACCATTTTGGGCGATATGTGGCAAATTGGGCTACTTTTTTAAGGCTCAATCTGGCAACCCTGTAATCTGGCCAAATCGGGCTATTGACAGTATTAGCATTTTGGGCGATATGTGGCAAATTGGGCTTCTTTTTTAAGGCCCAATCTGGCAACCCTGTAATCTCGCCAATTTGGGCTACGATTGTAACCGTAATCATAAGCACGATTACTAGTGTAACTGTATTTACTTTGGTTGTTACTGTAATCACGGTTATGATTGTAACCGGAATCATGATTAACTACAATTGTAACCATAATGACGATTAAGTACACTTCAATACTTGTAACCGTAATCACGATTACAATTTATGGTAACAGAATCATGATTAAGATTGTAATCTTAATTTAAACATTTGTGATTACATTTGAAATTAGGATTATGATTACACCCAAAACTTGGCCAGATCATATTGCTTTTGCTGAGTTGTTTTGGTTTTCAGATTCACAAAACAGGGAAGTTTAAAAGATCATACCGATTGCGCACCAAACAACGGATATTACTTTTTGCCTATCTATGACAAGGGGGAATACATTTTGAAAGTTTCGCCTCCCGAAGGATGGCATTTCGATCCATCCGAGGTCGCTTTTACTTTCGACGGAGTGAGCGATCCGTGCAGCACAGGTCGAGACATCAATTTCAACTTCAAGGGTTTCTCGATCGTCGGGCAAGTGGTTAGCGACGGCCATCAGATCGGCCCCGACGGAGTGACGGTCGAACTTTTCAAAAGCGGCGCTCGCATTTTGACGACTTTAACTGAAGGTGAGGGACACTTCAAGTTTTCGCCGGTTTCTAGCGGAAACTACACGGTCAGGATATCGCATCCGAAATGGAAAATAAACTCAAAAGAATCTTCGGTGGAAATCAAAAACAGCAACGGAGTCGTCAAAGCGAAAAGTTTGTCCGTTTCCGGCTACGATGTCGCCGGGCGTGTCACCAGCGACGGCCAGCCCATCTCTGGTGTAACTTTTGTCTTATTCTCAAAAGAAAAAGTAATTTTGTTTTTTAACTGAACTCTTTTAATTTGTTACTTTTAGCTTAAAATCCAAGGATGCGAAACTACCGAGATTCCTGAATTTTCCCGATCAGGACTTCCATTAGACGGATATTCCTTAGCCTGCCATGTTTTATCATCAACTCAAGGAATATTCTCGTTTGACAATCTTCCTCCTGGAGGTTACATCCTAGTTCCGCACTATAAAGGGTCAAAAAGTACCAAATTCGACGTCCATCCTAGATCGTTGGCTTTCACAATGGGGCACGGAAGTCATGAACTCGAAACAACTTTTGAAGTCAAAGGATTTACCGTCAGCGGTCGAATTTTATGGTCGCCCAATGGGAAAGCGATGAGTGGCGCCAAGGTTTTTGTCAACGGAAAGCAAGTCTTTGAAACATCCACTGATGGAGTCTACAATTTAGAAAGCATGCGAGCCGGCTCATACAAAATCAGTGTTGAAGCAAGTAAGACTTTCAGCTAGCATTCACAATTTTAGACCAATCGACTGTTATAAAATTGTAGACGTGGTCGCAGTGGATGTTTTAAATTTGATTTTTCATTCATTTTTTTAGAAAATGTGATTTTTGATGAAACCGAAATAACGGTTTCTTCGACGACTCTTCCTGATCTCTATCCCAAAAAATACCAAGTTTGTGGCCACCTTCATTCACCGACGAGTTCTGGCCCGTATAAACTAAACATTGAATCTGAAGATGGAACCTCGGATGTTATCTTGACTGATCCTAAAGGAAACTATTGCGTATTTTTGACGCCTGGGAAGTATTCGTTTGTGCCAGTCATCGACCAAGCTCAAAAAGACTTATTGTGAGTGCTATACGTTGTAATGTTTTGGAATATCCCTGGTCAGGAGGTTATATTAAGGGATTTATGAGATTATCCCGGATTTAGGACTGGGCTAGGGAGTTTAAGGGCGAATTCCCTGATTTGGGACCGGGCTAGGGAGTTTGACGGCAATTTCCCCTGATTTGGGACAGGGCTAGGGAGTTTGAGGGCAATTTCCCCTGATTCGGGACCGGGCAAGGGAGTTTGAGGGCAATTTTCCCTGATTTGGGACCAGGCTAGGGAGTTTAAGGGCAATTTTCCTCATTTGGGACCGGGCTAGGGAGTTTAAGGGCAATTTCCCTGATTTGGGACCGGGCTAGGGAGTTTGAGGGCAATTTTCCCTGATTTGGGACAGGGCTAGGGAGTTTAAGGGCAATTTCCCCTGATTTGGGACCGGGCGAGGGAGTTTGAGGGCAATTTCCCCTGATTTTGGACAAGGCTAGGGAGTTTAAGGGCAATTTCCCCCGATGATTTGGGGACAGGCGGGCGAGGGAGTTTGAGGGCAATTTCCCCGGATTTGGACCGGGCGAGGGAGTTTGAGGGCAATTTCCCCTGATTTGGGACAAGGCTAGGGAGTTTAAGGGCAATTTCCCCTGATTCGGGACCGGGCGAGGGAGTTTGACGGCAATTTTCCCTGATTCGGGACCGGGCTAGGGAGTTTAAGGGCAATTCCTACGAATTTGGGACAAGGCTAGGGAGTTTAAGGGCAATTTCCCCTGATTTGGGACCGGGCGAGGGAGTTTGAGGGCAATTTCCCCTGATTTGGGACAAGGCTAGGGAGTTTAAGGGCAATTTCCCCTGATTCGGGACCGGGCGAGGGAGTTTGAGGGCAATTTCCCCTGATTTGGGACCGGGCTAGGGAGTTTGAGGGCAATTTCCCCTGATTTGGGACAGGGCTAGGGAGTTTAAGGGCAATTTCCCCTGATTTGGGACCGGGCGAGGGAGTTTGAGGGCAATTTCCCCTGATTTGGGACCGGGCGAGGGAGTTTGACGGCAATTTCCCCTGATTTGGGACCGGGCGAGGGAGTTTGAGGGCAATTTCCCCTGATTTGGGACCGGGCGAGGGAGTTTGAGGGCAATTTCCCCTGATTTGGGACCGGGCGAGGGAGTTTGAGGGCAATTTCCCCTGATTTGGGACAAGGCTAGGGAGTTTAAGGGCAATCCCCCGGATTTGGGACCGGGCTAGGGAGTTTGAGGGCAATTTCCCCTGATTTGGGACCGGGCGAGGGAGTTTGAGGGCAATTTCCCCTGATTTGGGACCGGGCGAGGGAGTTTGAGGGCAATTTCCCCTGATTTGGGACCAGGGCGAGGGAGTTTGAGGGCAATTTCCCCTGATTTTGGGACAAGGGCTAGGGAGTTTAAGGGCAATTCCCCCGGATTTGGGACCGGGCGAGGGAGTTTAATGGGCAATTTCCCCTGATTTGGGACCGGGCGAGGGAGTTTGAGGGCAATTTCCCCTGATTTGGGACCGGGCGAGGGAGTTTGAGGGCAATTTCCCCTGATTTGGGACCAGGCGAGGGAGTTTGAGGGCAATTTCCCCTGATTTTGGACAAGGTTAGGGAGTTTAAGGGCAATTCCCCCGGATTTGGGACCGGGCGAGGGAGTTTAATGGGCAATTTCCCCTGATTTGGGACCGGGCGAGGGAGTTTGAGGGCAATTCCCCCGGATTTGGGACCGGGCTAGGGAGTTTGATGGCAATTTCCCCTGATTCGGGACAGGTCGAGGGAGTTTGAGGGCAATTCCCCCGGATTTGGGACCGGGCTAGGGAGTTTGACGGCAATTTCCCCTGATTTGGGACAGGGCTAGGGAGTTTGAGGGCAATTTCCCCTGATTTTGGACAAGGTTAGGGAGTTTAAGGGCAATTCCCCCTGATTTGGGACCGGACGAGGGAGTTTGAGGGCAATTCCCCCGGATTTGGGACCGGGCGAGGGAGTTTGAGGGCAATTTCCCCTGATTTGGGACCGGGCTAGGGAGTTTGAGGGCAATTTCCCCTGATTTGGGACCGGGCGAGGGAGTTTGAGGGCAATTTCCCCTGATTTTGGACAAGGCTGGGGAGTTTAAGGGCAATTTCCCCTGATTTGGGACCGGGCGAGGGAGTTTGAGGGCAATTTCCCCTGATTTGGGACCGGGCGAGGGAGTTTGAGGGCAATTTCCCCTGATTTGGGACCGGGCGAGGGAGTTTGAGGGCAATTTCCCCTGATTTGGGACCGGGCGAGGGAGTTTGAGGGCAATTTCCCCTGATTTGGGACAGGGCTAGGGAGTTTGATGGCAATTTCCCCTGATTTTGGACAAGGAGAGGGAGTTTTAGGGCAATTTCCCCTGATTTTGGATAAGGCTAGGGAGTTTAAGGGCAATTCCCCCTGATTTGGGACCGGGCTAGGGCTTTATGAGGCCTCACCGTTATTTATTTCTCACATACTCTGCCACACCCTTGTTCATGCCTTGTTCTGCCACTTAGTTCTAATAATTATATCAAATTTCAGATTTTCTCCCGTCAAAAGAGACGTCGTTGTCAATAATATATTAGAAAATATAAATTTCTCTCAGCTCAAAAGCTCAGTTCAGGGTCAAATAACATGCATGTCTGTCTGCCCGTTGATAACTGTCAATTTGAAGCCCAAAGGGCAAGGAGGCGCCCTTCAAACTATCGCCAAAGGTTTGATTTTTTGTTTTTTTTGTTTATCTATTTATTAAATTTTGATTAGGAGGCGTTTATGAGTTCAAAGACGTTCTTCCCGGTGATTATGACGTTTATATTGAGCCTGGGCTTGGTTGGTGCTGGGATAAAGAGTCTCTTTCTTTGTTTGTCATTAATGAAAAGACTCAAGTCCCCACTTTCACTCAATCTGGATTTACTGTCACAATTGTTTCGTCTCATAGTACCAAGGTTAGTGAAAATACTTGAAATTTGGTGGGTCAAGGAAGGTGGGGGTTGGTTGGCGAGGTAATGGGAGGGTGGGGGAGGCAGTAGAAGGTTTGGAGGAAGTAAAAGGTTTTGACTGGGAGGTAGGAGAGGGGGTTGGCAGGTGATAAGAGAGTATGGGGAGGTGGGCGTGGCTTGAGGAGGGTGGAGGTAGATTGGGGAGGGTAGGAGAGGTGATGGGAAGTGCAGGGGCGGACTGGCCCAGGGGGCGGGTGGAAAGAACCCCCCCCCGTGAATACGTAGAGGCGCATTTTGGTAAAAAAAAACCTCGAAATCAACATTTATGGTGCCTAATTTTCGTTCAAAAACCTCAAAATCAACATTTTAAAAGATTAATTTTCGTCACCTCAAAATCAACTTTTAAGATGCCTAATTTTCGTCCAAAAACCTCAAAATCAACATTCATAAAGCCATATTTTCGTCAAAAACCTCGAAATCAACATTTATAATTGCCTAATTTTCGTCGAAAAACCTCAAAATCAACTTTAAATTGACAATTTTTCGTCAAAAACCTCCAAATCGTGGTTGTAAGACCAATTTTTGTCAAAAAATCTCAAAATGAACGTTTTAAGTGCAATTTCTTTTGTCAAAAACCTCAAAATCAACATTTAAAAAGCCTAATTTTCGTCCAAAAACCTCACAATCAACATTTATAAAGCCAAATTTTCGTCCAAAAACCTCAAAATCAACATTTAAAAAGCCTAATTTTGGTCAAAAAAACCTCGAAATCAACATTTCTGAATCCTCATTTTCGTTCAAAAACCTCAAAATCAACATAATAAAAGCTAAATTTTCGTAAAAAAACAAAACCTCAAAATCAACTTTTAAGATGCCAATTTTCGTCCAAAAACCCCAAAATCAACATTCATAAAGCCATATTTTCGTCAAAAACCTCAAAATCAACATTTATAAAGCCTAATTTTTCGTCAAAAAAACCTCAAAATCAACATTTTTAAAGCCTAATTTTCGTCCAAAAACCTCATATTCAACTTACATTTATAAAGCCAAATTTTGGTCAAAAAACCTCGAAATCAACATTTTTGATGCATAATTTTCGTCTAAAAAACCTCAAAATCAACTTTAAATTGACAATTTTTTATCAAAAACCTCAAAATCAAAATAATAAGAGCAAATATTTTTGTCAATAAATCTCAAAATCAACGTTCTAAGTGAAATTTCTTTTGTCAAAAACCTCAAAATCAACATTTTCAACCCTAAATTTCATCCAAAAATCTCAAAGTTAACATTCAAAACTTTGGGGGGGGGGGAAGGTTTTAATTTGTTTAAAAGGTTGGCGCACTGTGAAAAAGTTTAGGAACCTCTGTTTTTCCCTATTATATTTTTCTAAAAGCCAATTTTCTGTTAAAATTTTTTGCCATCCGGGCGCCTCCTTAACTGAAAACCCACCCACACCCTAAGGTCCCAGTTCGCCCCTGGGAAAGTGGTACACTGCCTAAAGTTTTGAAGTTGCTGGACTATAAATTTCTGGTTTTATCCTCAAATTGTTTGAAATTAAATGACTTTTATGTATTTTTTTAGGTTATTTATTACAGCGAAACGGAACCGAAAGAAAAGCATGACCTAAACGTCAGTCCTGGGAGTACTCACATTTGTGTGACTAAGGCGACGCCATACATTTTCGAGCCGGTCGGCTGCCACAAATATGAGAACGCGAAAGTAAAATGGGTCACCGGAAGCGTTTCCCTTGTCGCTCTTTCTCATGCGAACACCTTTTTCTTCACTTCGCCCGAAAAAATCGCCGATTTGAGCGTCGAAGTCGTTTCTGAAGACGAGACATTGAAAACGTTGTCGCCGAAAGCCGAAAGTATCGGAAAAGGCGTCAAATATGAAATGACCCTTCATTTAAAAGAAGACGAAGTTGTCCACGTTTCGCCGAAAGCTGGACTCTTCCTTTTCACCCCTTTGACTTATCGGCTAAAAGGAGGCTCCGACTGCGTAAACACCTCTCAGGCTTTGTTCTCAGCAGAAAAGGGAGAAGTCATCAAAGGTAATCAATAATCATCTATTTAAATTTGCAAAAATAAACGTATTTTAGGTAAAATCACAACTGGAGATAATACTGGTTTGGGAGATGTGGTGATCAACATACTTGATGAGTCTGGAAACATAATCGCTACTCAAAAATCGAACCAAGATGGAAAATATCAGTTGCCGCCAATAAAATCGGTCCCGAATTTCAAGTAAGTTAACTACCTTGAAGTAGGTTTTAGGGTCAAAATGACCCAATTGGCCCCCTCTTGTTGAATCTCTTTCACTCATTTGTCGTTCCATTTTAGAGAGAATTCTTCCCCTGACTGATTGTGTTGGGCCCCTACTATCACATGTTTATTGGGCCCCTCTTAACACATGTTGGGCCCTATTACCACATGTTGGGCTCTTGCTACCACATGTGTATTGGGCCGCTCTTAACACATGTTGGGAACTATTGCCACATGTTGGGCCCTTGTTACCATGTGTCGGGCCCTTATTGCCACGTGTTGGGCCCTATTACCGCATTTTGGGCGTCAATTACATTTTGGGCCCCTATTACCACATGCTATTGCTCATGTTTGACCCCTTTTATCCCATTGTGGTTGGTGTCCCTTTACCACATGTTGGGCCCTTGTTACCACGTGTTGGGCCCTTATTGCCACGTGTTGGGCCCTATTACCACATTTTGGGCCCTATTGCCACATGTTGGGACCTTGTTACCACATGTTGGGCCCTTATTGCCACGTGTTGGGCCTTATTGCCACATGTTGGGCGTCAATTACATCATTTTGGGCCCCTATTAACACATGCTATTGCGCATGTTGGACCCCTTTTATCCCATTGTGGTGCCCCTTTACCACATGTTGGGCCCTTATTACCTGTGTTGGGCCCATATTACCACTTGTTTGTTGGGCCCTATTACCACATGTTGGGCTTTTATTACCACATGCTGGGCTTCTATTACCACATGTTAGGCCCTTATTACCATAATTTGGGCCCCTTTTACCCTATGTTGGGCCCTATTTCCACATGTTGGCCCTATTTCCACATGTTGGGCCCTTGTTACCACATGTTGGGCCCTATTACCACATGTGTATTGGGCCCTTCTTACCACATGTTGGGCCCTATTGCCACATGTTTGGCCCTATTTCCACATGTTGGGCCCTTGTTACCATCTGTTGGGCCCTTATTGCCACGTGTTGGGCCTTATTACCACATGTTGGGCGTCAATTACAACATTTTGGGCCCCTATTACCACATGCTATTGCGCATGTTGGACCCCTTTTAACCCATTGTGGTGCCCCTTTACCACATGTTGGGCCCTTATTACCTGTGTTGGGCCCTATTACCACATGTTGTGCTTCTATTACCACATGTTGGGCTTCTATTACCACATGTTAGGCCCTTATTACCATACTTTGGGCCCCTTTTACCCTATGTTGGACCCTATTACCACATGTTGGGCCCCCTTTAGCCCATTGTGGTGTCCCTTTTACCACACTGTGGTTCCCGTTAGTGGCGTCTCGTTTTTGCTATTTATAGTGCACCTCCTATTGATTTCTCCTCTTTTACAGAATCGTTGCTGAAAAAGAAGGCTTCGTGTTAACCCAAATTGGAAAACTGGGCGACTTCAGTGCTCACAAACTCGCCCAAATCACCGTCTCCGTCCAAGATTCAAGCACTAAAGAATCTCTTCAGGTTTCATGCCAAGTTTTTCAAAGAAATGTTTCAAATTTGATTTCTTAGGGTGTACTTTTGTCATTGTCTGGAGGTGAAAGTTACCGAAGGAACGCTCAAACTGACGCCAACGGTGTGATGACTTTCCTCTCGTTGAGCCCCGGAGAATATTTTCTTCGCCCAATGATGAAAGAATACAAATTCCACCCAGCAAACAAAATCATCAAAGTAGATGAAGGAGCCACGGTTACAATCTCCCTAAGCGGCGAACGAGTAGCCTACAGCGGAATCGGCGAAGTGACGTCATTAAACCGCGAAGGCGAATCTGGTGTCGTCGTCGAAGCCGTTGGTCTTGAAAAATGCAACCTTCTCCAAGAAGAAGCTACTTCAAGCGACACCGGCGTCTTCAGAATAAGAGGCCTCAAACCAAAAGTAAAAACCATTTTTTGTCCTTAAAATTAATTTTTTTTTGCAGTGCAAATACCTCGTAAGAGTAAAAGAAGGTGCTGATGTTAACCATCATATTCAGACATCGATGCCTGACAATATTACCATTGAGATCGAAAATTCGGACGTTTCCGGCATCCTTTTGTATGCAATGAGGCCCAGCTTGAGACTCGATGTGACCGTTTTTGTCGTCCCTGACCGTCCAGAAGACCTTCGGACGTTGAAAGTCCGCCTTAGCAGAGAAGACACGCCAGAAGTCGCTCTACACGTTGCCAAACTTTCGGACTACAAGCCAAGCCCAAGCGGTTACAGTTTGGACAACATGGTTTTGACGATGCCTCCAATCCAGGCCGACGGTCGCGGTTACATCCTCCAACTAGAATCCTCGCTTTCTCAATCGACCCACGAATACGTTAACCGTCCCATCCATTTCAAGGCGACCGGATCCTTCAAACTTTTCCGACTTCCATTCTCGCCCAAAATGAAATCTCGAGATCCCGAACTTTCTCAATCTTCTTATCTCGTTTTACCTTTAATACTTCTAATCACTTTCGCGTATTACAACAAAGAAATGTTAATTTCCATCCTTCAGGTTGTACTTGACAGATTGAAGGTCGCTCAGGTCAAAAACCATTCCGAAGACTCTTCATCGGAACCTTTCTCAGACTATCCAAAAAAGAAATCAAAATCAAGAAAAACGTAAACACGAAAAGTTACCTTAAAATCTAGTCCCAAGTTTGCGACCACCAAAGTTGCCCTGCATTTTTTACGTCTTTTGGCAACCCTGAACATTTTTAAAATACAAATCCTTCATTCTGTCATCATTAAATTTTGTCATTAAACAACTTTTTACATGATTTTGTTTCTTTTAAAACCAAGATTTCCTACTTTTCAGTGTTGCTTACCTTTCTAGGAACTACAGGGTAAAAAATATTAACCCTGGAGCTTGCCCAGGGACACCAACTTTCTCCAAGATCTTCAAATGGGTCAATTTCTTCTATTTCGTCAAATTTTTTATCATTTCTCTCAACGATTTCGAATTTTTTAAATCATTTTTCTCAAATTTTTCATCGATTTGCTTATCCTCTTTGCATTTTTCATCTATTTTCTCAACCCCCATCGTATTTTTCATTGATTTGCCCAACCTCATAGCATTTTTCAGAGATAAGATTTTTTGATATCAACCCAATTCCGACGAAAATTTGTCACTTATTTGTTGTTGTCTGGTTAGAAATATTTTTCAAAAGGAAAATCTTATAGATTTGGATATCAAAAAAAATATTCTTTTGAAGCTTCAAAATTTTTAAAAGAAACCCCGGGAAAAGCCAGGATTTTGTGACGGGAAAGAAGACAAAGGGCCTTTTGTTAAAAATAGGTCAAATCTACCTGGTTGGGACCCTTTTTCCGCTACCTGAGGTGCCCCAACCGTCACTTCCCTTCACTTTGTGTCCTGCGCTCGTCAAGTCCACATCGTTCGTCTTCAAGTTCAAGCTGCTTCTTCGCCAACTCTCGTCTATTCCAAGCCAACGAAACTTCTTTGCAATTTTATTCATTTTGGTAAGTTTATTTCATTATTTTTAATTTTAATATTTGGGAGACCACCGACTTTCCTAATTTGAACAAACAAATAAGGCACAGTGATGCAATAAAAGAAACGATTTTCCACAATTTTTTTCTTAACATCACAAAATGGTTCCAGGAACGCAACAAAAAAGAAAATAACGTAAATTTTGTTCGTCTTGGTTTGCTTATAAACAATTTTTTTAAATACCATTTTATCAAAATAAACCTATTTTGTCCAGTAAATAATGCAAACTAAATTTATCCAGTAAACCATTTTGATAAAGTACCAATTTAAAAAAAAATTCAAACTTAAACCTATTTTAATAAAAACCAAGGAGGTAAACCATTTTGTCAAATTAAACCAAGTTTCCATTCTATACCAAGTAAACCAAGTAAACTTTTTGGGTAAAAGTAAACCAATTTTAATAAAACCAAGTATGTAATTTTCTCCAAGTAAACCATTTTGTCAAATCTAGAGTTCAGATTTCCGGCCGCCTGGCACGCAATGCAAAACCCTGAAAATTCACGATTAAGCCATTTTCAATTAACCAAGTTTTCCTATTTTACCATTCAGAAGCAAGATTTACAATCCAAAAGGGAAATTTCGCGTTTTTCAGCTCCCTGAAGAACGATTGAATTGAAATTTGCCACAAATTTTTTTTTAATATGGTCAGGAAAAGCCATAAAAATTTCAAGTCGATCGGACTAAATGGTGTTGAGAAAGCGCTGTGTCCCACTTTCGGTTGAGTGTTCACTCATGCTCAAATTTTATCTTTAAATACCGCCCTAAACTATTGGTCGAATCAAACCAATTTTACCCACTAAACCAAGTGAACCGTTTTGATCAAAGTAAACCAGAATTGATAAAACCAAGTACATAAACCAATCTTGTCCAAGTAAACCGTTTTGTCAAATTAAATCAATTTTTACAAACCAAGTTTTCTTCATTTTATCCACAAGTGAACCAATGATTTCAAATTTAACCAATTTTAATAAAACCAAATAAAATAATTTTCTCCAAGAAAACGGTTTTTTCCTGCCCCATGATGAAAAACCCCAAAAGTTCACTATTAAACCAATTTTAACGAACAAAGTTTTCCTATTTTACCCAGTAAACCAAGTGAATCGCTTCAGTCAAATTAAACCGATTTTATTTTAATAACACCAATTTTACCAAACTGAGGACGGTATTCATAGGAAAAATTTAAATATGAGTGGACCCTCAATCCAAAAGGGAAATTTTGTTTTCTCAGCTCCCTGTTGACTGATTGGCACAAATCTTCTTTAATATGCTCAGAAAAAGCCCTGAAAATTTCAAGTCGATCGGACTACACGGTGTTGAGAAAGCGCAATGCCCGATATTGGGTCGAGGGTCCACTCTTACTCATTTGTCTCTTAATACCGCAAACCATTTTGTCAAATTAAACCAATATTTATGAATTAAGTTACCTTATTAAACCAAGTCAATCTTTTTGGCCAAAGTAAATTTTATTTGAATAAACTGATGTAAACCAATTTTCATAAAATCAAGTACATAAACCAATTTTTTTCCAAGTAAACCATTTTAAAAGAACCAAAATTCCCTATTTTATTAAGTAAACCAACTGATCAAAGTAAAATAATTTTAATAAAACAAAGTAGGTAAACCAATTTTAAATAAAGTTATAATTAAAATCAAGAAAACGAACTTCCGTCCAAATAAACCATTCTGTAAACCAAGTTTCCATTTTTACCCCCTAGTGAACAGTTTCAGTCGAAGCAAACAAATTTTAATAAACCAAAGTAAACCAATTTTGTCCAACAAAACCATTTTTTCAAATTAAACCAATTTTTCTTTAAAACTTTAACTAAACCTATTTTAATAAACGAAGCTCCCTATTACCTAGTAAACCATTTCTCCGAACTACCGAGTTCAGCATCGGAAAGTTGGATCTCCCATTTCTTTATTATTATTTATTTAACTAATTATTACTCTCCAAAATATTAATAGCAATTTGTTTCTTTCAGATTCGCTTATCTCACAAAAATGGCCCGCTGTCTCCCCTGGAAGAACTCTTACAAAACTGGCGATTTTCTTGTGGCTGCAGGTCTCATGCCATCGTTTAAGGAGTTCTGCAAAGAAACGGATAAAGTATTGGAACAAATCCTGAAAAGGAAAGACACATGCATCCCTGTTATCAAAAATCTGATGAAAAGTAAGCGAAGAAAGCTAAATGGCTCTAGCGCTAAAAATCTTCGTCCTGCCTCCGTCGAAACCGAGCAAATTGCAACAACGAACGAGGAAGCCACACATTTCGAGGAAGCAGAACCGCAATACGAACAGAACTGTGCTATGGAAGTTCTGCCATCTTATTCGGTTCATGATTTGGCCGCCCATTCGATTCAGTCCAACCAAGAATTGCAACATGAGCAGAATTTCGCTCAACTTCTTCCGCCATCTCCGCTTCATCCTGAGACCGTCACTCTTTCTGAAAAAGTCTCCAATAAATGTAAGCGAATGATTGAAACTTTATCGCTGCAGAAGGGAATCTTCGTTTCCATGGAGAAGACCAAATTGGAGCAAGTTATTCGACAATTTAGATCAAACGAATCTTATTCATCTGATCCGATTGTTATATCCACGATGTCCTATTATATTTCCTGTTATTGTGTTGCCTTATTTTATCTATTCCTAGTCCTATGTGGTATTTTTAGATTCTATTTGACATTGATTGCAAATATTTAATTTTAAATCTTGTTCATTTGATTTTACTACTATTTATTGCTACTACTATTTATTACTACTAATTAAGTACGTACTATTTGACGAAAATTGTAAATATTTAAATCTTTATATTTTCATACTGACAAAAATTGCAAATATTTTAATAAAATAATTAACAAAAGATTTCAAATTCTTATTTTTTTATCCTTAAAATGACAAAATATTGCATTTTACTACTATGATATAAACCAAGATATGATATAGGCCAAGATGGCTGTAAATGGGCCAAGAAAAAGAACATGACATAAATTATGGTTCTTCAAATGTGGATCGATCGACTTGAAATTTTAAGGGCTTTCTTTAATCTTGGAAGATCACCGTTCATTCTGTTATCATATTATTGGAAAGATTTCCATAATTCAAGGTAAGGATTTAATTTGAAGAAATAGAAGTTTCGCAAAATTAAAAAAAAATTACCCGAATCAGGCATTTCAATCATTTTATTGACGCATCATGCATTTCGATGGATCCGAATCTTTTGCCAAAGACCCCAAAAACAATTATTTCTCAGTTAGTGACGACATTGAACTGGAATAAAAGGAATTCCATAACTTTCCAACGAGATTCATTTTTTATAGAAATCACTCAGTTAAAGGTTGAGCTGCCAAATTTTTATCAAAAATCAAGTAAAGGAGAGAATATGACTAGATTTTTCTAAAAATTTCAGCTTTTCCAGACCACCCGTTCTTGAGAAATTGTCCCCGCACTACCTATCAGTCATGCGGGTTGCCTATTTTTGGTTTAGGGTCTCATTAGTGATCCACGGGCTTCCAGGAAAAAATTTTAAATTTTTTTAGGTAAAAACTTTTTTTTCTTTTTTCAAACGACCGAAACCGAATTCTATTACATTTTAAGGCTTAGGAAAAATTAAGAACACGTTAGAAACCATAGTATTTTGGGCGACATGATTTCTGGTCAAAAAGAGTTGTCGAGTGCATCTTTCGACTCGGTTTTCGAGTTGCTCAATGCGAACCGATCGACTTGAAATTTTCAGGGCTTCCTATAATAGTATACTGTATAGAGAAGATCTGTATAAAATTGCGGTCAAGATAGGTACCACAGAAAAAAAAGTCGTTTTGTGACGACCAGTAATCATACACGGGGATATGCATGGCGGGGCGGAACGATACCGCGTTTCAGGATCATTCAACGCATGCCTGTGTACAGTAATTTGTATCATAAAATTTGTTTATTATTTTTCCCAAGCTCATTAGTCATTCCCGATCTCTTTTTTGCCCAATCTCGTCATATTTTTTAGTGCTTTGCCCAACCTCATCGAATTTTTTGTCGATTAGCTCAACCCAATTGCATTTTCAGCGATAAGATTTTAGTTTTTTTTTATTATTAACTTAAAAAAAATTCATTTTTCTTTATTTAAATTGTTTTGTTACACATAATTTCGAGTTTTTGGTTTAAAAAAACGTAAAATCAAAAGTTGGTTCAAAAGGGGGTTGCACAGCTTTCCGTTGCTGTTGGAATGGATATCGAAAAAAAAATTTTTAAAGAATTTTTCCTTTTGAGGCTTCAAAGTTTTAACAGAAAACCCGGAAAAACCCAGGCTTTTAACACAGGAAAGGAGACAAAAGGCCCTTTGTTAAAAATAGGTCAAATCTACCTGGTTGGGACCCTTTTTCCGCTACCTGAGGTGCCCCAACCGTCTTACTTCCCTTCACTTTGTGTCCTCCGCTCGTCAAGTCCACATCGTTCGTCTTCAACTTCAAGCTGCTTCTTCGCAAACTCTCGTCTATTCCAACCAAAGGAAACTTCTTTCAATTTTATTCATTTTGGTAAGTTCATTTCAGTATTTTTTATAATTTTAATATTTGGGAGGACACCGACTTTCCTAATTTGAACAAATAAGGCAAAGTGATGCAATAAAAGAACCCATTTTCTATAAACTTTTTCTTTTATGGATAATAATTAATGGTTTGCTTAGAAACAACGTTAACTAGGTACCATTTTGTCAAAATAAACCTATTTTGTCCAGTAAACCATGGAAACCTAATTTATCGAGTAATCAGTAAATCATTCTAATGAAGTAGGTACCAATTTGAAAAAATTTTGTCCAACCTAAACCACCAAACCATTTTGACCAAAGTTAACCATTTTTTATAAAATCAAAATTACCTAAATTAATTTTTTCCGAGTAAATTGTTTTGTTGAAGGAAACCAATTTTGATAAAACCAAGTAAAATAAAATTTTCTCCAATGGTTCACCATTTTGTGAAAACTAGGAACGCGGCAGCGTTCCGCCCGCAACGCTAAATCCCGAAAGTTCACGATTAAACCAATTTCCTATTTTACCTAGTACATAAACCAATTTTACCCAAGTTTTTACCCCTTTTTTTTCTTTCCTTCAAAATAAACTAATTAATAAAACCAAATCAAAGACCAAGTAAACCAATTTTGTCAAACTAAAGACGGTATTCAAAGACCCCATTTTTTCGTACTTATCAAAGACCCCATTTCATATTCTCAAGTTACCCCATTTCAAAATTTACAATCCAAAAAGAAAATTTCGCGTTTTTTTAGCTCTCTGAAGACCGATTGAATTGAAATTTGCCACAAATCTTCTTTAATATAATAGTCAGAAAGAGCACTGGAAATTTCAAGTCGATAAGACTGCAGGGTGTTGAGAAAGCGCAATTTTGGGTCGAGTGTTCACTCATACTCAAATTTTGTCTTTAAATACCGCCCTAAACCATTTTGTCAAATCGGATCAATTTTTACCGACCAAGTTACCCCATTTTACGCAGTAAAACAATTGAACCGTTTTGGTCAAAGTAAACCAATTTTGATAAAACCAAGTAAGCCAATCTTGTCCAAATTAACCATTTTCAATGAACGAAATAAAAAAGTAGAGAGTAGGCTCAAGGTAAACCAATTTTACCGAACCAAATTAAACCAATTTTAACAAACTCAAATAAACCAATTTTGTCCAAGGAAACCTTTTTTTTTTTAAATTAAACCAAATACAACTCAAACTAAACCTATTTTAATAAACCAAGCTCCCTATTACCTAGTAAACCATTTCTTCGAACTACCGAGTTCAGAATAGAAGAAAGTTGGATCTCTCATTTCTTTATTATTATCATTGTATAACTAATTATTGCTCTCCAAAGTATTAATAGCAATTTGTTTCTTTCAGATTCGCTTATCTCACAAAAAAACACAAAAATGGCCCGCTGTCTCCCCTGGAAGAACTCATCCAAAGCTGGCGATTTTCTCGTGGCTGCAGGTCTCATGCCATCGTTTGAGGAGTTCTGCAAAGAAACGGATAAAGAATTGGAGCAAATCCTAAAAAGGAGAAACACAAGCACCCCTTTTATCAAAAATCTGATGACTAGTAAGCTAAGAAAGCTAAATGACTCAACTGCCCAACATCTTCGCCCTTCCTCTGTCTTTGAAATGACCAAGGAACCATTTGAGCCAGAACTGCAATCTAAAAAGAACTCGACTGCTGAACTTCCGTCATATCTGGTTGATGACTTGGCCGCGATTCGTTTCCTTCGCTTGAAGATTTATCGGAAGAATGGGACATAGAAGTAGACCGCATTCTTCAGATGACACTATGTTCTCCTGCTGAACCATCTTCGATTGATCCTGAGCCAAATTACAGCTCACAAAATTTGGCTCAACCTCAAGAAACCTTGGAGGAGAAGTTGAAATCCGTCGTAGAAGTGCCCTGGGTTTCTTCCAAACATGAAGATCTTTATGTGGCCGCTGGTCTGGTGCCGTCGTTTGAAGATTTTTCCAAAGAATGCGAAAAAGAGTTGGAACAAATCCTTCAGAGGAGAGATACATGCACCCCTTGTATCAAAATATTGACAAGTCAACAAGAAGTCTCAACTGAAACTCTTCATCCTGCCTCGGTTGATCCTGAGCCCTTAGAAATACCGAAAGAGGAAGATCAGAACTCCGCTCAAATTCTTCCGCCATCTCAGTTCGATACTGACACCATAGACAACGAGACCGTCGAAAGTCAAGTCGCTCTTTTCAAACAAAACTCCAATACAAGCATCTTTGAAACATTATCTACGCAGAAAGAATTCCTCATTTCCATGCAGAAGACAAAATTCCAGCAAGTGATTCGTCTAATTCAATCAAACGAAGATTCTGAATCTGATCCCGATGCTTCCATGAATTCATATTTTCTTTCATTTTATTATGTATTTTTAGTACTATGTGGTATTTTTAGATTTTATTTATCAATGGTTGCCAATATTTAATTTTTTTTTATCTCGTACTATTTATACACTATTGGACAAAAATTGCAAACATTTAAATCTTTATATTTTGTTACCATTTTTTTATGACTTAAATTGCAAATATTTCAATAAAATACTTAACAAAAATTTTTGAATTCTCATTTATTTTATCCTGAAAATGGCAAAACATTGCACCATCATTTCTACAAACGTTAAAAGCAACAAACATAGGAAAAAACCCTCGAGAAACAGCAGGAGATTTCCCCGAACTCAAAAATTGTTGATAGCCTCATGAGACATTCCGATCATGATTTCCAACAATCTCGAACTTTCAGGTTTCGAGAAAATCACAATACCAGGTAAGGCCCTTAAGCAAAGTCCCAGCACCAATTCGGCCATTTGGATGAAGATCGGTGAATTAATTACTTAATTAATGAAATTTATTTGGGCTCATAAAGAATATTTGGTAAAAATTTGGTGGAGATAGGACCACCAAAGCACATTTTTGCACTACAGACAGGCATAACTGCGCCATCATGGCGAATTTCAAAAATCCCTCTCTGCTTTTAAAAGATGACTACGAAAGGAAGATCCTGTGAAAATTTCGTTGAAATCAGGTTAAAATTGTGGCTGGCAGACAAAGTTATGTCCCATAAAGATCAAAAGTCAGTTAGACCGGTGTCTGGAAGACCATTCCCTAAAAACGCAGCAATAGGATGATAGAATTACAAACTTTGATCATTGCCCATCCGAAGAAGTTTTTTCTGCAGCCAACAATTCTACAAGAGCTCCTTCAAATTTTTCAATCTGCTTCATGTTTTTTTCCATTTTCGCATTGCACTCTGCCCCGACGAAATTTAAATACTGAAATTTAATATTATTTATTAATTTTGATAGAATTAAAAGAACCTGAGTGTCGACAAGCAATTTCCCGTCTTTTGAAATAGGAACTTCCATATTCAGCGTACTTCTGATGGCCAGCGTAATTTTATTATTTGCACCAAGTACGACCCCTGAGTTTCTATAACCGCAATTTAAAGCACAACTAAGCTGTAAAACAATAGGTAATTAAAATGCATCACTTTAAAGGCTGAGGTCAGGGGCGGAGAGGTGAGGGCCAATTTTTTTAACTAAAATAGGAGTAAAAATAAAAAAGCTGAAAGAGCAAAATATTCGAGGTACTGAAACATTTCACAGGGGCCTGGGCTATTCGATGGGAAATCGAGAGTTAATTTTTCGTCAAAAAACGTCGAAATCGAGGTTCTAAGAGTTAATTTTTCGTCGAAAAACGTCGAAATCGAGGTTTTATGACTTAATTTTTCGTCGAAAAACTTCGAAATCGAGGTTCTAAGAGTTAATTTTTCGTCGAAAAACTTCGAAATCGAGGTTTTAAGAGTTAATTTTTCGTCGAAAAACTTCGAAATCGAGGTTCTAAGAGTTAATTTTTCGTCGAAAAACTTCGAAATCGAGGTTCTAAGAGTTAATTTTTCGTCAAAAACTTCGAAATCGAGGTTTTAAGAGTTAATTTTTCGTCAAAAAACTTCAAAATCGAGGTTTTACGACTTAATTTTTCGTCGAAAAACTTCGAAATCGAGGTTCTAAGAGTTAATTTTTCGTCAAAAAACTTCGAAATTGAGGTTCTAAGAGTTAATTTTTCGTCGAAAAACGTCGAAATCGAGGTTTTAAGAGTTAATTTTTCGTCAAAAAACTTCAAAATCGAGATTTTACGACTTAATTTTTCGTCGAAAAACTTCGAAATCGAGGTTCTAAGAGTTAATTTTTCATCGAAAAACTTCAAAATCGAGGTTTTAAGAGTTAATTTTTCGTCGAAAAACTTCGAAATCGAGGTTCTAAGAGTTAATTTTTCGTCGAAAAACTTCAAAATCGAGGTTTTAAGAGTTAATTTTTCGTCAAGAAACTTCGAAATCGAGGTTTTAAGAGTTAATTTTTCGTCAAAAAACTTCGAAATTGAGGTTCTAAGAGTTAATTTTTCGTCGAAAAACTTCGAAATCGAGGTTTTAGGAGTTAATTTTTCGTCGAAAAACTTCAAAATCGAGGTTCTAAGACTTAATTTTTCGTCGAAAAACTTCGAAATCGAGGTTCTAAGAGTTAATTTTTTGTCGAAAAACTTCAAAATCGAGGTTTTAAGACTTAATTTTTTGTCGAAAAACTTCGAAATCGAGGTTTTATGACTTAATTTTTCGTCGAAAAACTTCGAAATCGAGGTTCTAAGAGTTAATTTTTCGTCGAAAAACGTCGAAATCGAGGTTTTATGACTTAATTTTTCGTCGAAAAACTTCAAAATCGAGGTTCTAAGAGTTAATTTTTGGTCGAAAAACTTCGAAATTGAGGGTCTAAGAGTTAATTTTTCGTCGTAAAACTTCGAAATCGAGGTTTTAAGAGTTAATTTTCCGTCGAAAAACTACGAAATCGAGTGTAGCTGGGCTATTCAATAAGTAAAAAAACACGGAAATTGCACTTAAAAAACTGATTCTGAGGTTTTTTGAACAAAAATTGGCTCTTAAAACCATGATTTTGGGGTTTCTGACAAAAAATTGTCTCTTTGAAGTTGATTTGAGGTTTTTTATAAACGGAAATTTGGCTTTAGAAATGTTGACTTAGAGGTTTTTGACGAAAATTTGGCTCTTGAACCTTTGATTTTGAGGTTTTTGAAGAAAAATTGGCTCTTAAAATGTCAAGTTTAAGGTTTTTGACGAAAAAACGCTCTTAAAACTTTGATTTTGAGGGTTTTTAAAGAAAAATTGGCTCTTATAATATCGATTTTAAGGTTTTTGATGAAAAATAGCGTTAAAATATGTTCAGAAAGAGAAGAAAAACTAAATTTTTGGGGGATATTTGGAGAAAAAAAAAGGCCGGTCTAGTGGATGCGCCCGGTGGGCCGAAAACGGCCGATCCACCCCTGGCTGAGGTATTACCAAGGCTTTGGCGCATTCTAAATTCTGACAGGCGACGTGAAGGATGAAAGGTTCGAATTTGACGATCATGTCGCAACTTTGATTTTGGACGCATTTTGTGACCAATTCTTCATCGACAAGGTCATGAGTTGTATATATCCATTGGCAGCCTTTTTTCAACTTCTCGCCATTCTGGAGTCATAAATTGAATTAGAATCGAGGAATAGGAACGATCAAACCTGAGAGACGACCATCGTCCTTCCAGAACACGAGCTTAGGGTGACATAAGATTTGTGTGAATTTAAAGTTTCAATAATATTCGATATTAAACAATCCACTTCACCCTTTTTACTCAGATCTATTCCTTTAAGAGTTTGCTTTTTAAAATTTAAAAACTCCTTATCATTCATCTCTAAATTTTAAAAGATTTTAACAATTAAGGTAAGAGGAATACAGTCTCCACGTTGTTATTGTTGTTATTGATAAGTGAAGTTGTTTGATAACGTTGATAACAGCTCTGTGATAATAAGCAATGTGACCAACCTAAAACTCTGTAATAAATCATATAGATTTTGACCCTTTTTGACAAGAAAAAAGACATTTTTTTAGCCAGATTTTGACCCTTTTTTCACTAATAAGGAGCCTTTTAAGATGTTTTTGACCCCTTTAGACAGTAACCGACACTTTTTAGACAGATTTCGACCAATTTGAAACTAAGTTTAAACCTTTTTCAACATCTAGATAAGACCCTTTTCAGCGATATTTTGACCATTTTTGACAAGAAAAGACACTTTTTTAGCCAGATTTTGACCCTCTTTTGACTCAAAAGGACCCTTTTCAAATGTTTTTGATCCCTTTGATAGTAACCAACACTTTTCAGACTGATTTTGATCCTAATTTTAAACCTTTTTCAACATCTAGATAAGACCCTTTTCAGCCATATTTTGACCATTTTTGACAAGAAAAGACACTTTTTAGCCTAATTCTGAACTTTTTTCGACGAAAGTAGACCCTTTTAAGGCAGATTTTGACCCTTTTGTCTAGAAAAACCCTTTTCAGCCATATTTTGACCATTTTTGACAAGAAAAGACCCTTTTTAGCCTAGATACGAACCTTTTTCGACGAAAGTAGACCCTTCTAAGTCAGAATTTGACTCTTTTATCTAGAAAAACCCCTTTTCAGCTAGATTTTGACAAGAAAATCCATTTTGCAGACAGATTCTAACCCTTTTTGACCAGAAAAGACACTTTTCAGACAGATTTTGTTCGCATTACAACTCAAAAAGGCTCATTTTATCCATATTTTGACCCTTTTTTAATAAGAAAAGTAACTTTCCAGACTGATTTTGTCCCTTTTGAACTCAAAAACATCATTTTTCACTGAAAAAGACCCTTGTTAGCCTAATTTTGAACCTTTAACTGTCTATGCTTTAACTAGGTACCAAAAAAAGACCCTTTTTAGTCAGATTTTGACCCTCTTTTGACAAGAAAATCAACTTTTCAGACAGATTTTGTCCCTTTTTAGCCTAACTTTCTATGTCCCTCCTATCCCCAGGGGGGTGAGGAAAGGGGGATCTTATAGTACTATGATGTAGAATAAGAGCTAAAACCTAATTTTCAACCTTTTTTCGACTAGAAAAGACCCAGATTGGTCGTTTTCGAATTGTCCGCCCTTTCCCTTCCAGAATGCGCTGCAGTCGAGTTGATTCCGAAAAGTTGAAAGTGGCTCAGCTGTGAAAAATAATCTCCCCCACGATCCATGTAATGACCAATTTTAATTAAGTTTCAATTTTAAATTGCCGACTTCCTTATAAAATTATGATCCGATCACTTCCATTTTTATGATACCGGAGAAAATTTAAAATGCACTTTTCGATACCATCCACGGAAGAATATAACGAACCGACTGGCAACTATACGGTAAAGAGAAATGCTTGAATATTAACTTTTTATTGTCCATTTTAGGGCTTCCACGTTCATATAAATGGTGAATATCACTGCACTGTGAGGTACAAGCAGCTTTACAGTCTATACGAGCAGATAAAGAAGGTGAACGAGAATGAAAACTTTCCGTCGTTTCCGCCCAAGAAGTATTGGCCGCTTACGCCGAATCAACTCGAAGATCGGAGGTCCGGACTCGAGAAATACATTCAAGCGGGTAAGAGAATCGAAGAGATCAAAGGTTCAATCAATGTTGAATTGTTTTGCAAATTGAGTCAAACATCTCTATTGAAAGAAGTATTTTGAATGGTTTAGCATCTACACATCTAATGGGTGGAATCAGAAGCTCTCTGACCTAGTAACCATCTGCTCCATCAAACTGCTCATATATCCAAGAAGACAAATTCTGATCCAAAAGACCAGCCATATAATCTCTGCTGGTTAACTTAAGATTTTCAATCGGTGCAGATGGTCAAATCTTGGTAGCCAAGCTGGCCTAGTTTCTTTTTGCTACCGCCTACCTTGTCTTAGTAGGTACCTACCATCTGCTCTTTCAAATCCTAGTAATTAGGGTCAATTGGGGGTAATGGCAAGAGTTAATTGACTGAGTTGGGGGACATATGAGGGAGGGGGGGCTCGTGGAGTTAGTAAATGAGGGTTTGGGGGACTAGATGGGTCAATTGGGGGTAATGGGAAGAGTTAAGTGGGGGGATTGTTGAGGGGTAATTGGAAAAACTAGATGGGGGATTAGAGTCATTTTGGGGTAGAAAGGGGTAAGTAGTTGAGGGTTTAGGACTAGATGGGGGAGGGTTATTAAGGTCCGTTGGTGGGGTAATGGGAAGAGTTAATTTTGGGGACTATTTAGGGGTAATTGGGGGAACTAGAAAGGAGGATTTGGGTCAGTGAATGGTTTAGCATCTACCCATCTAATGGGTGGAATCAGAAGCTCTCTGACCTAGTAAACCATCTGCTCCATCAAACTGCTCATATATCCAAGAAGACAAACTTTGATCCAAGACATCAGCCATATCATCTCACTTGGCTGGTTAACAGTTTTCAATCGGTGCAGATGGTCAAATCTAGGTAGCCAAGCTGGCCTAGTTTCTGTTTCCTACTGCCTACCTTGTCTTAGTAGGTACCTACCATCTGCTCCTTCAAATCCTAGTAATTAGAGTCAATTAGGGGTAATGGGAAGAGTTAAATGGGGGGTTGTTGTGGGGTAATTGGAAAAACTAGATGTGGGGATTAATTAGGGTCAGTTTGTGGTAATGGAGTGAGTTTTGGGATGAATGGGGGGGGGGAACATGGAGTACTGTATGTTATTGAGGGTTTGGTGGAGGGTAATTAAGGTCAGTTGGGGGTAATGGAAGAATTTATTGAGGGTAATTGGGGTAACTAGATATGGGGATTAGAGTCATTTTTGGTAGTAGGGGGTACGTAGTTGAGGGTTTAGGAGGACTAGATGGGGGAGGGTTATTAAGGTCCGTTGGTGGGTAATGGGAAGAGTTAATTTTGGGGACTTTTTAGGGGTAATTGGGGGAACTAGAAAGGGGGATTTGGGTCAGTTTGGAGTAATGGGTTTAGTTTAGGAATAAATGGGGGGGAATCATGAAGTATCCTATTCAGGGATTATGTCCCAAAAAATTCGTGAAAAACCTCAAAATCAACATTTGTGAATCCTAAATTTCGTGAAAAAACCTAAAAATCAACATTTATGAAGCCTAATTTTCGTCAAAAAAACCCCTCAAAATCAACATTTGTAAAGACCAATTTTAGTTAAAAAAGCCTCGAGGCAGCCTCGAGAAGCAGCGGATTTCCTCCGGAAAGGCCTTCCCTAAGCCTATCTTTGATGACCTGGTTATCCCCCCCCCCACCACAGTAAAATAATGAAATGAAATGGGTCTCTGAGCCCGGAGCCTCCATCGCACCGACCACAATAGCTTAAATTCTTCTAGAAATCAGCGAAAAATTTTCAAAGCCTATGGCTCAGTATATTTCAATTAAACCACGTGATTTTCACCGCCAAAAGTTCAAATTCTAAAATTAATTTCATCAATGCCCTAAGAAGTAGCTTCCTCTTCGTATGCGGGCTTGATCTGTTGTCAAATGTGATTTCTCAGTTCATGAGCAGCCCCCTGTTCCTATGATCAATTTCGACCATCTCCTGCTGTTATTTTCTGAGATCACGAAGTTCTATTTAATTCCCTCAGGAGTGTCTCAGAACCGCTTAGGCGATTCCAACTGTCTTCTACTATGGTCCTCGGGCCATAATATATTTTCCAACCATCTCAAACTTTCCGGTATCGAAGAAATCACGAAATTCCATTTAGGCCCCTTAACGTGGGTCCCAGAACATCTTCCGTGATTTGAACCGTTCTTAATACGGTCTGCGGATCATCAGACCTTCCCATCACGATTTTCAACCATCTCAAACCTTAAGGTTACAAGAAAAACACGAAATTCCATTTAGGCCCCTTAGACAAGTCCCAGAACCGATTTTGAGATTTGAACTGCTATTAACTATGATCCTCGGCCCCTAGGACCTTCCCGTCACGATTTTCAACCATCTCAAACCTTCAGGTTCCGAGAAAATCACGAAAATGCCCTTTATGCCCTAAGCGAAGTACCAGAACCGCTTGCTCGATTCAAGCCATTTTCAATAGGTTTCCTTCTCAATTTTTTTAGGCCCTAAATACAGAGTTTCATCAACCTCATGCAAAAATTGCTCCAGTTATGCGATGAACATGTACATATATATATATATATATATATATATATATATATATATATATATATATATATATATATATATATATATATATATATATATATATATATATATATATATATATATATATATATATATAAATAAATAAATATATATATATATAAATAAACATGAAAGGAACATCTTATATTTTTGTGATCCCCAGAGCTTCCTGATCACGAATATATAAGCCTCTGGCCTGGGAGCCTCCGTGACGACCACCTCAATAGCCTACTTTCCTACGGAAATCCGCTAAAAACCTCGAAATCAACATTTGTAAAGCCTAATTTTCATACAAAAACCTCAAAATCAACATTTAAAAAGCCAAATTTTTGTCAAAAACCTCGAAATCAACATTTATAAAGGCAAATTTTCGTCAAAAACTTAGAAATCAACATTTATAAATGCCTAATTTTAGTCAAAAAACCTCAAAATCAACTTTAAATTAGAATATTTAAACTCCAAATCAAGGTTATAAGAGCAAATTTTTTTTTGTAAAAAAACCCTCAAAGTTAACATTCATTCATTTGTTTCATTGTTCATTTGTTTAAAAGGGGGGGCGCACTGTAAAAAGTTTGGGAACCTCTGTTTTTGTTGAATATATTTTTCTATGAGCCAATTTTCTGACTAAATTTTCTCCTCTATAGAGTGCTCATGATGAATATTAAAGGCGAATATGAACATGTTGTTCCTAAGGTTGAGTTTTTCATTTGAAAAATTCCCTAATAGTCGAGTAATATTTGAATTCAAATCAATTCTGAAGCACCTCCCTTCTTCCTAAAGCTCAAAATTTTCTTCCATGCTCACATTTATCAATGAATTACTATTGTTTTCAGTTGGCCAAAGTTATTCGATGATCAACAAAGAGCTCTTCAACGCGTTCCTTCTCACCGCTCAACAAGAATCCACTGGAGAAAGAAAGCACGAGGTTTCCATCGACGTTTTCCTAATGAACGGCTACAGAATAACCGTCGGTGCCAACTCAAATGATAGATCAAACGCCATTTTAGAGGTCAGCCAACCAAAAATCAACAATTTCACCTTCTTTACTAAATTTTGATCCATTTCCAGAAAGCGTGCAGCCAAATAAACCTTCCTAATGCCTACGTTTATTATTTCTCATTGTTTTTAATCAAAAAAGAAGACAGCGGTGAACTAACTAGTGAGTTTTTATTATAAAAATGAAAACCAAATTTTTTCTTTTTAGTTATAAGAAAACTTCAAGACTTCGAATCGCCATATTTGACTCAAAGAAATATTCAGGGGAATTTGAAAATTATGATAAGAAAATGGTATTTTTGTTAATTTTTAGGAGAAATTTTAATATATTTTTAGTTATTGGGATCCTGGTTATGATCTGGAATTGATGAGGGATAAGTCGGCCTTGAATTTACTTTACGTCCAAACAATTTCTGATATAGAGCGAGGCTGGATTATCTGCAATAAAGAAACTAATGATCAACTCTCGACTTTACAATCAAGAGGAGCCAAAAAAGAAGTAAAAAAAATGTTTTTTAATGATTTATTTATGTTTTTTCAGTATTTGGAACTTGCCAGAACGTTAAAATACTACGGTTATATTCAATTTAGAGAATGTATATGCGATTTTCCGACGCCGGATTCCAAAGTGATCGTAAGTGCTGGACAAAGAGAGTTAAATTTGAGAATCGAAGCTGCCGGAGGTGAAATCAAAGAAAGGCTTTTTAGGGTC
>JAGWEN010001363.1:0-30159 GCA_018703685.1 Orius laevigatus | reverse complement strand
TGCCAAAGATATGAAAACTATTAGAAATAAAATTGAAAACTTTGTTTGAAAAGAAATAAATAAACTTAGTTTATTAGCAACAATAAATAAAGATTATATTATTCAAATATATAAAAATAACCAATGACAGAAATTAACTGATGATGATTTAAACCAATTAATAACTAATCAGCAAGAACAAACAAAAGAAATAATGCTAAAAATCAAAGCACTAAATACATCAATGTTGTTAATTGGTGAAACAAACCAATTTAAAGTTATTAATAACTTAAATTATGATGAAAATAAAGTAATTGATTTAAGTAAAATTAAATATCAAAATCAAGAATATAATTTTAAAGATAAAACAAAAGATGATATTTAAATAATTATATTATGGAATATATTAAGCAAGGTTTTAAAATTAATAAATTAGATGAAATCTTGAAACAAGATATTGATTATCAATATCATTACAAGGATTAAATGGCAAAAAACATTAATATTAATGATAATGAATTACAGGAATTTATGAAAAAGATTCAAGAAAATAAATATAGTGAGTTAAAAATTACTATTTATGCTTTGGATAATAGTTTAAAAGCAGTTGGGAATGTTTCATATAAATTAATAAACAACCCAATAACAGAAAATGCCCCCAACAAACCAAATGAAATTCCCCCAACAGAGGGAATAATACCTAACACTCCTAATAATCCAAATGGAAATAACGAAAATAATGGGAATGAAGAGAATAATAATCCAAATAAACCAGAAAAACCAAACAAACAACCAGATCCTAATAATCCTAATGGAAATAATGAAACAGGATGAAAAAATTTTTTTAAAAAACCAGCTAATTTATTTTTTATGACTTTGATTAGTTGTGGCATAGTTGGTGGTTTTATAACTTGAATTATCATTAAAAATCAATTAAATAAAAAAATTGGGGGCAAAAAGTTGAAAAAAATAAAAGCGATAACGAAGGAAAAAAACAGATAAAATATTGGTTTATTTTTCTTTATTTAAGTCCCCTTATTACGCATTTTAAGGGGCAAATTAGCAATGAAAGTTATATTATTTATAAAAAAATTTATTATATTATCATCCCCTTATAAATAATTATTTTAAATATGAAAATAGTTTTTAAAATGGCATTTAAAATGCCGTTTTTTATTTTAAAAAAAGAGGTGCAAAATATGAAAAATAAAAAAATGAAAAAGCTTTTAAATTTATATAAATTTAAAACAATTTTTATTATGGGGTTAAAACCTAATGACCTAGAAAAAGTTGTTAATTTATATAAAAGTTATGGCGGATTAACATCAGCAGAACAAGATTATATTGCTCGTAGCGTAAAAGGACAAGGGTTATTTTTTGTTTCTGGATTTGAAAGATATCGTATTGAAATTCAAGCAAACAAAAAAGAAAAAGCAGGGTTTGGAAAAAAAGATAATTAAAAAAAACAAGTAAATTTACTTGTTTTTTTTAATTTTTTATGAAGAATTTTGTTAAATTTTTGCTTTTTTAGTAAAAAACAACTAAAAAATTCAAAAAAGGAGGATAAAAATGTTAAAAACGAATTTAGGAAAATTAATAAATGGTGACGCATTAACTTTTATTAAAAGTTTAGAAAATGATAGCGTTGATTTAATTTTAACTGATCCACCCTATTTATATAATTTACCAAAAAGAAAAAACAAGCAAATAAATGAAAATAGAATATCAAAAAGTATAAATAAATATATTAGTGCTATCTATGATAATAATTTACATAATTCATTTGATATAAATAATTATTTAGATGAGTTTTATCGAATTTCAAAAACTAAATTTATGTTAATTTGAATGAATAGATGACAAATTAAAGATTATTTAGATTGAGTTTATAAAAATAATATGAATTTTGATTTTTATTTTTGAGAAAAAACAAACCCAATGCCAACTAATAATTTTATTTTGCAAGATAAAGAATATTGTATGATTATTTACTCTAAAAAACACCAAATTCCAAATTATCAAAATAACTATGAAAATAAAAAAACAATATTTAAAAATTCAGTAGGATCAGCTTATAAAATAACAGAACACCCAACAGAAAAACCACTAAATATATTTTACGATTTAATTCAAAAATATAGCAAAGAAAATGATTTAATTTTCGATCCTTTTATGGGAAGTGGTACAACTGCGTATGCTTGTGAACAGTTAAACCGAAAATGACTGGGTTGTGAAATAAATAATAATTACTTTGCAATGATACAAAAACGATTAAAGAAAATACAACTTAAATTAAATTTTTAAAAAATGAATAATTTTCAATTAATCAAAAACATAAATTATGTCGCAGTTTTAATTGCAATGATGGTTGTATTATCGCAAACTATGCGAATCCAAATTATTCCAAGAACATCAATCCCGTTATTTTTAATTCCCATTTTTATAAGTGGAGTTATTTTAAATTGATATTGGTGTTTGTTAATTGGATTTATGGGACATTTTCTATCAGATTTAACATTATGAGGTTTTACTGTGGGATCATTATGTTGAAATATTGGGACAGGTTTATTAGCAGTTTTAATTAAACTAATTAATTGAATAAAAATAAATCATAGTATTAAAATTATTCTTATTTTATTATCAAACATAATTATTTATCTTCCGATTGATTTTGTTCTTTTTTGATTAAATCTTGGAGTTTTAAGTATAGAACAAATAATTATCGGAATATTAATTACGAACACAATATGTTTACCAATTTTCTATTTTATAACATTAAAAATTAAAAAAAGATTAAAAATAATTTTATAGAGAAAGGAACTATCAAAATGAAAGAAACAGAAAAATATATAAGTTATCAAGTTATGACAAATAATTTAATTTTAACAAAACCTTATTATGATATTAAAGGTAATAAATGAATTGAGTTAAGGATAAAAAATTTATTGTATCCTTATGCAAGCATTAATATAAATAGCAAATATTTTAAATTACAATATAACAAAGATTATTGTTTTATTACAATTTTTAAAAATCAAAACTTTTATATTAAAAATAAAGATGGAAAAATTGAGGATGAGGTTAATTGAGAAAAACAAGACTGCACCCCAAAAAGTAAGTAAAATTAAAAAAGAACTTTACTAAACTTTTAGAGGAGGTGCATTTTTTAATGGCAAGAAAAGGACAAAAATTTAAAACATATACTGTAGAATTTCGAAAAAATACAGTAAAAGAAATTGAACAAACATCACTTACTTATGTTGCACAAAAATATAAAGTAAATATAAAAACACTTAATTCATGACAAATAAATTTTAAAAAAGGAATTTTAAATACACCAAAAGGTCCAAAAGAACCCTTTGGGAAAAAAGATTTAAACTATTACAAAGTTAGGTATGAATTATTAAAAAAGCTCCATGACTTTTACAATTAAATAAACAAAAAATAGTATCTTTTATAAAAGAAAATCGTGCTAAATATTCATTAAAATTATTGCTTGATGTAACGGGTTTAAAACGTAGTTATTGAGATAAATATAAAAATTATTCAATCAGCCATAAGGATAATGAATCACTTAAAAATATTGTAAAAGTCTATGAAGAAAATTTAAAACAATTTGGATATCGTCGGATAACTAAATATTTAAAAGAAGATTATAAGATTATTTATAATGCTAAAAAAGTATTACGAATTATGAATGAAAATAATATTCAAGCTGAATATGTAAAACGCATGCGTAGAAAAATATTAATAAAACAGACCAAAAATAAAAATATAATTAAATATCCTGATTTAGTAAATCGTAAATTTAATAGTATTAAAGAAAAATTTAAAGTTTTATTTACTGATGTAACTTATTTAATTTGAAATGGTAAAAAACATTATCAATCAACAATAATTGATGGACATACTAAAGAAATTGTTGATGTGCAGTGATCAAAATATAATGATAACAAAATTGTTATGAACAATTTGGATGCTGCAATTAATAAAATTAAAGAAACAAAAATAGATCTGAGTGACATAATAATTCATTCAGATCATGGATTTCAATACACATCAAAAATATATAATAATAAGTGTATATCTAATGGAATTAGAATTTCTATGGGTAAAAATTATCATTGTGCTGATAATATTGTTATTGAAAGTTTTCATTCTTTATTAAAAAAAGCAACAATTCATAACAATATTTACTTATCGCATGATGAATATATTAATGATGTTAAAAAATGAAATAAATGATATTCAAGCCGTAAAGAAAAAGATATAATAAATAAAAGTTTATAAACCTTTTTTATTAATACTTACTAAAGGGGGTGCACCCTAAACTGCACCCTTTTTTATTAGAAATGGATAAGCAAGTTTTAATTAAAAAAGCAGAACTAAAACAAATATACCAAGAAAATTTAAAATATTTTAATGGTAATAAATTTCCAAAAAAAGATGATTAATTAGACAGAATAAAAATGAAATTTTTGAAATATTTTGGCAAAGCCAAAATGTATAATGAGTAGTAATTTTGGCTTTTTAAATTTAATAAATTTTAAAGGATAAAAATTTCCAAAAAAGGAGGATAAAAAGATGGAAAAAGAAAATAAATTTAAGTCATCACCACCGATTACAACTTTTAAAAAATATAAAAGTGGTACAGTTGACAAATTAATACGACATAATTTTAGAATTAAAATACCTGAAAATGTTAATCCTGAGTTTACAAAATATAATTTTTATTATGTTGGTGATAAAAAAGAAAAAATTATAAATGATAAAGGTTTTGAGTTAACAAATAATAAAAGATTTGAATTATTAAAAAATATAGAAGAAGATTGAAATAAGCAACAACAAAAATATAGTGAAGCACAAAAATCAACTTTTAAAGAGTTTTGTAATAAACATAATACTTATATAGAAATTGTTTTGCCAGCAACAAGACAAGAATGATTTGAAAAAATGGGAATATGTCAATTTACAGATATTCAAGTATGAGATAAAAAAACAGATACGCGTAAAATGGGACAATTAATTCCTGAAAGTATAAATTATCATAAATTAAATGAATGAGTTAATATTGAAATAAATTTTATGAAACAATGAATGAAAAATAATCTTAAAACAGATATGGGGTATTTGTATTCAACAGTTCACATGGACGAGACAACACCCCATATTCATTTTGGTTTTATTCCAATTAGTAAAGTTTTTTCAAAAAAGCTTAATGAAGAAAGATACATAATTAGTAATAATCGGATTTTTGGCGGTAAAAAACAACTACAAAAATTTCATAATTATCATGCTAATTATTTAACAAAAGCAGGTTATGAAATAGAACCTGGTGAAATTGGTGGTAAAGGTAGTTATAATGCAATGAATTTTCGAGAAGTTAAAGAATTTGAACGAAATAAATTAGAAAATGAAATTAATAATCTATTTGATGAATACAAGTCTAGCAAAGACAATATTAAAGAATTTAGCAAAATTAAAATTATTAGTGATGATTATGATGGTTTAATTTATGAAATTAAACAATATTTAAAATATGAAAATAATTTTACAGATTATGAAATAAACCAATTAACTAAATATTTAGATTTAGCAGAAAAAATGAAATATTACAAAATTATCACGACCATTCCTAGTGCAAAAGAATCAGATTTTAAAAATATGAGTTTAATTGAACAAGAATTTAATGAAATGGTTTTTAAAATCAATCCGATTATGCAAAAAGGATATGATTTGGTGAGCAGTCTAGAAAGAGAGTTATAAAAATATGTGAAATAAAATTAAAAAGAAAAAAATAAGTTTATTGATTGGTTTATGTTTTGTTCCAATCATTTTTATTTTTTGTTTAACATTATTTGGAATAGGTTATTCAATTTTTATTAATTGAAAAGAAATGACAATATTTATCAATGAAATTAAGCAATTTCAAATATTATCATGATGAAATTATATAATTAAAAGTAAATACGGATTATTAATAACAGTTGGATTAAGTTTAGCGTTTTATTGCTGGTTTTTTTATTTTGTTTTATTTAGTAAAGTGAAGAGTAAAGAAACTGCAATTAAAACAACCGATAAAATAGATTTTGGGGATAGTAAATGATTAAGTATAAAAGAAATTGATGATATTAGTGAAAAAGTAAATATCAAAGATAATTATAAAAATACAGGCTTTGTTTTTAATTGTAATAAAAACAAAAAAGATTTATTGTTTAACTTAAAAAATAATATTCATAGTGTTATTGTTGGCTCAACAGCAAGCGGAAAAACACAAGGCATAGTATTACCAACAATTTATTTAAATGGAAAATCAACTGCTAAACCAACTATGATCATAACCGACCCCAAGGGAGAATTATATAATTTAACTAGTGGGTTTTTAGCAGAAAATAGTTATAAAATAAAAGTTATTGATTTTCGTAATTTAGAGAAAGGAAATACTTGAAATCCATTAAAATTAATTTATGACGACTTTATTAAAATGATAATGACAAATAAGGAAAAAGAAAAAATAAAGTGAAAAATAAAATATCAAGATAAAATTAGATCACTTAGTCATATGTTAATTGACAAAAATATTGAAGATGAATTTTGAAATAATTCAGCAAGTATGATTATTCAAGGAATTATTTTGGCAATATTAGAAGATTATGAAGATAAAATAAGCAAAAATAATTTAACAACAGAAATAGAAGAAATTTTAAAAAAAGAATTATTTTTCAACAAATTTAATATGGCTTCTGTTGCTGCCATTGCTAGTATTAAAAAAGTTCTAGTTGAATGACTTAATAATCGAAAAAATACCAGCATTGCCAAAATAACCGCAAGCCAAGTTTTAGTTGATAGTAAAGAAAATCGAACACTAGATGCTATTTTAATGACTGTTGCAAAAAGTTTAGAAATATTTAACAATGATTTTATTCGTAATTTAACATCCCAAAATGATATTAATTACAATGATTTTATCGAATATCCAACAGTTTTATACATCATATTTAGTGACGAAAATGATAATTACTATAAATTAATAGCAATATTAATTAGTCAAATTTATCAATTTTTAACAAATAAAGCAAGTGAAATAATCGAACAAAAACTAGAAAAACCAGTATATTTTATTTTAGATGAATTTGCTAATTTAACAAAAATAAACAACATTGAAAAATGAGTTAGTATTTCGCGCAGCAGAAACATATTTTTTCAATTTATTTTACAAGATATCAACCAATTAAAATTAAATTATGGTGATACAAGAGCAAAAATTATTTTAAATAACTGTGGGATGCATATTTTCTTACATACCAACGATTTAGAAACAATAAAATATTATAGTGAATTATTTGGAACAAAAACAATCGAACAAATTAGTATTAATGAAAATAAAAGCAATATTAGTGTTTCGAAAAATTTAAAAAGTCACCCTTTAATGTTAACTAGTGAGTTAGCAAATTTAAAACAAGGACAAGGAATTGTTAAAATAGCACGCTATAACCCAATGAAAATAACTTTAAAACTATGAAAAGATTTAAAGTTAGTAGAAAAAACAAACATATTTCAATTAAAAGAAATTAATTATATAAATTTTAATAAAGAATATTTTTATGATATTAAAAATAACAAAAAAGAAATAAAAGAAAATGAAATTAATGAATTTGTCAATTTAACAACAACAGAAATTAAGACAAATATTAATAATTTAAAAATGCAATTAAGAGAGTATGAAAATACAAATTACAAATCTATTCAAAATAAAACAATGATAAATTTACTTTTACAAAAAATCAAAAACCTTGAAATAGAATTAATTAAAAGACAAGAAACCAATAATTATTCTGAAAAGGAATAATTATTTTTTATAAATAGTAAGATTTCACAAAGTGGTCAAGCTGGAACACTAAAAAATAAACGAAGTGGGAGGATATCTGTAAGGTTAATCAACTAATTAAATTAGTACTACATGGGGCAGAAGCGTAGTCGCAAGTGATTAACTAAACCATACCTAAGGGAAACTCTACCTAAATGATAAAAAGCAATAAAGTTATTTAACAAATAACTAGTGAAATTAAAAAAAAGTATAAATGCTTATTTCTATATCTTTCTTTAACAATTTTAATATAATAAAAATGTGATTTTTTATTATATAATTAAAATTATTACGAAGGAGTAAAAATGGAAAATAAATATATTAGTGAATCTGAATTAGAAAAAAAGTTTATTAATAATTTAAAAATTGAAGGTTATGAATATATAAAATTAAATAATGAAGAAGATATTAAAACTAATTTTAGAAATCAAATTTTTAATCATAATAAAAATGAATTAAATAATAAACCATTAACTGATAAAGAATTTGAAAAATTATTATTTAAAATTATGGGTAAAAGTATTTTTAATTCTGCAAAAATATTAAGACAGAAAATTACAATTGAGCGTGATGATTTTAAAAAAGTAGATTTAGAATTATTTAATAAAGATAAATGATGTGATAATATTTTTCAATTTACTAATCAATTAACAATAAAAAGTATTTTTCAAAATAGATATGATATAACAATTTTAATTAATGGTTTACCTTTAATACAAATTGAGTTAAAAAAACCAGGAATAAATTTTAAAGAAGCTTTAAATCAAATTAATAGATATAAAAAAGAATCTCATAAAGGATTATTAAAATTTATTCAGTTTTTTATAATTTCTAATCTTATAGATACTAAATATTTTTCAAATAATGATGGTAATATTTTATTTGAAAATTCTTTTTATTGAACTGATGAATTAAATAATAGAATAACTAATTTATTTGATTTTACTAAAAATTTTTTAAATAAATGTCATGTTAGTAAAATGATTGCAAGATATATGATTATTAATGAAAGTAAAAAAATATTAATGATAATGAGACCTTATCAAATTTATGCAGTTGAAACACTTATTAAAATAGCAAGTGAAACTAATAATAATGCCTATGTTTGACATACAACTGGATCTGGAAAAACTTTAACTTCTTTTAAATTAAGTCAAATTTTAAAATATATGCCAGAAAAAGAAAAAATATTTTTTTTAGTTGATAGAAAAGATTTGGATTTTCAAACCATTGAAGAGTTCAATAAATATGAAAAAGATAGTGTTGATTATACTGAAAGTACTTATAATTTAATTAAAAATATTCAAGATTCCACTAAAAAAATAATATTAACTACAATTCAAAAAATGGCTAATGCTTGTAAAAATGAAAAATATAAATCAATAATGGCTAAATTTAAGAATAAGAAAGTGATTTTTATTATTGATGAATGTCATAGAAGTCAATTTGGAAAAATGTATGTTAGCATTAAAAAAATTTTCGAACATGCACAATATTTTGGATTTACTGGCACACCACGATTTGAACAAAATCAATCGGAAGATGGAAGAACAACAGCAGATATATTTCATAAATGTATCCATAAATATTTACTTAATAATGCAATAGCAGATGGTAATGTTTTAGGTTTTAATGTTGACTATATGGAATCAATTAGAAATAAAAAAGACACTAATGATGAATTGATTGAAGATATTAATAATGATGAATTATTAATAGTTGATTCCAGAATTAACTCTATTTCAAAAAATATAATAGAAACATTTTCAAAAAAAACATACGGAAAGAAATATAATGCTATATTTGCTGTTAAAAATATTAATATGGCAATTAAATATTATAAAACATTTAAAAATTTAAAACATAATTTAAAAATTGCTTCAATTTTTACATTTGAAGCAAATGAAGATTTAAATAATAAAGATTTTTCTTTTAAAATAGAATTAGAAAAAATAATTAAAGATTATAATATAAACTTTGATACTAATTTTAATATAAACAGATTTAATGAATATTTTATTGATTTACAAAAGAAAGTTAAAAACAAAGAAATTGATTTATTAATTGTTGTTGATATGTTTTTAACAGGTTTTGATTCACCGATAACTAGTGCATTATATTTAGATAAATTATTAAAATATCATAAATTAATCCAAGCATTTTCACGAACAAACAGAATTATAAATATTACTAAACCATTTGGTAATATTGTTTGTTATCAAACTACTAAAAAAACTGTTGATGAAGCAATTTTATTGTTTTCTAATAGTACAACTACTGATCAAATATTAATGAAACCATTTGATTATTATGAACTAGAATTTATTAAGTTAGTGAATAAATTAAAAAAAGATTATAATTGTGCTTATGATGTAGGAAATGATGGTGACGAAGTTAAAATTAAAGAATTTATTTTTTTATTTAAAGAAATAGTAAAAATATTATTAAAATTAGAAACATTTATTGAATTTGATATTAATAAAAGTAAATATAATTTTAGTGAAAATGAATATAATGAATTTAAATCTCGTTATTTATCATTTAGTGATGAAAAAATTAAAAAAGAAAAATTATCTGTATTAGCAGATGTTGATTTTGAACTAGAATTAATTTATAGTAATAAAATTAATGTTCATTATATTTTAGAATTATTAAAAAAAATAGATTTAAACAATATTAAAAGAAAAGAAAAACAAATTAAAGAAATAAAAAAAGGATTACAAGAATCAACTGATCCAGTATTAAAATATAAATCAGAATTAATAAATTCATTTATTGAAAGAGTTATTCCTACTCTTAAAAATACTGCAGATTTAGAAGTATTATATGAACAATTTTGTGATAAAAAATATGAACAACAAATAATTAAAATTAGTAAAAAATATAATATAGATAAATTAGATATTAATGAAATTATTAGTGAATATCGTTTTACTAATCAATTGCCTTCTAACTTAATTAGAGAAAAAATTAATCAACAATATACTGAAAAAATAGCTATTAATAAAAATATATCTAAAATAAAAGCAAAAAATGAAGTAAAAAAAGAATTAGAATTAAATATAATTAATTTAATTAATGAGTTTGAAAGTTAGGAAAAAATATTATGACAACACATGAAAAACAAAATGTACAACAACAACAATTATTTTCTAAATTATGAGATATTTCTAATACTCTACGAGGCACAATGGAACCATCCGAATATAAAGAATATATATTAGGATTAATATTTTATCGTTATTTATCAGATAATGTACAATCTATAATAGAAAAAGATTTAAAAATAGAAGGGATTGATTATCAAACTGCTTTAACTGACGAAAAATATCGTAATGATTTTTTAGAAGTTTTATATGATAATGATAGTGCTGGATATTATATTGAACCGGAATATTTATGACAAGAAATAATTAATAAAATTAATATTGGAAAATTTGATATTTTCTTATTAAGAAAAGCGTTTGAAAAATTAATTGAATCAACAATTGGTTATTCATCAGAAAAAGAATTTGAAAATTTATTTGATTCTGTTGATTTAGATTCTAGTAAATTGGGAAAAACAGAAACAGAGAAAAGTAAAATAATTGCTAAAGTAATGTTAAAAATTAATGAAATTAATTTTGAAATTAATGAATCAGAAATTGATATTTTAGGTGATGCCTATGAATATTTAATTAGTAAATTTGCTTCTGAATCAGTAAAAGCAGCAGGTGAATTTTATACACCACAACCTGTTTCTAAATTATTAGCTAAATTAGTTAGTCAAGGAAAAACGGAAATTAAAACTGTTTATGATCCAACATGTGGTTCAGGTTCATTATTATTAAGAGTATATAAAGAATTAAAAATTGGTCATTTATATGGTCAAGAATTAAAAACCAATTCATATAATATTGCAAGAATGAATATGATGTTGCATGGTTTAAAGTATAATAAATTTAATATTTATAATGGTGACACATTAGAAGATGATGGTTTTAAAGGACAAGAATTTGAAATAATTGTTGCAAATCCGCCATATAGTTCTCATTGATCGGCAAATCAAAAATTTTTAAGTGATGAGAGATTTAGTGCTTATGGAAAATTAGCACCAAAAACAAAAGCTGATTTTGCTTTTATTCAAAATATGATTTATAAATTATCTGATAATGGCGTAATGGCTGTTGTTATTCCTCATGGAATTTTGTTTAGGGGTAATGCTGAATTAATTATTAGAAAATATATGATTGAAAAAAATTGAATTGATACTATTATTAGTTTACCAGTTAATATGTTTTATGGTACATCAATTCCCACTTGTATTATTGTGATGAAAAAATGTAAAATTGATAATTAAATTTTGTTTATTGATGCTTCGAAAGAATTTCAAAAGCAAGGAAATAAAAATACTTTAACCGATGAAAATATTATTAAAATTATTAATATTTTTAATAAAAGAAAAACTATTGATAAATTTTCTAATTTAGTTGATATAGAAATAATTAAAGAAAATGATTATAACTTAAATATTGCTCGTTATATTGATAATACAGAAGAAAAAGAAATTATTAATATTAAAGTATTACAAGATAACTTAATTAATAATGAAAAAGAAATTCAAAAATTAGATGAAGAATTTAATTTAATGTTAAAAGATTTGGTGATTAATAATGAATAAATCTTTGGTGCCAAAAATTAGATTTAAAGAGTTTATTAATGAGAATAATTTTCAAAAAATAATATTTAAAAAAAACGATATTATCAAAATTAAAACAGGAAAATCTGATACAAAAAATGCATTAGAAATTGGTAAATATACATTTTTTGATAGATCTGAAAAAATTAAAAGAAGTAATAAATATATTTTTAATGGTGAGTATATTATTATACCAGGTGAAGGTTCATTTTTGCCTACTTATTTTAACGGTAAATTTGATTTACATCAAAGAGCTTATGCACTTACATCTGTTAATAAATCAAAAATTATAAATAAATATCTTTTTTATTTTATTATTAAAAATAATAAAAATTTTAATACATTTTCTGTTGGAACAACAGTTTCATCTTTACGATTATCTAGTTTTGAATGAATTTTTAAAAAAGAGTGACCCAAAATAAGTGAACAAACAAAAGTGGCACATTTTTTTACTATTATTGATAGGAAAATTGAATTAATCAAAGAACAATTAAGTTTCTTAGAAAAACAAAAGCAATATTACTTAAATAATATGTTTGCAAATAAAAAAAGTTATCCAAAAATTAGATTTAAAGGATTTAATAATGAATGAAAAAGTAAAAAAATAAAAGAAATATTAAATTATCAGCAACCTACAAAATTTATAGTTAAAGATAAAATCGAAAATCAGGGGAAAATACCAGTATTAACAGCTAATAAATCATTTATATTAGGTTATGCAAATGAAAAAAATATCTATGAAAATATACCAGTTATAATCTTTGATGATTTTACAATGGATATGAAATATGTTAATTTTAAATTTATGGTTAAATCATCGGCAATTAAAATTTTAAAATCTAAAACTAATAATATTAATTTATTTTATGTTTTTAATTTATTAAAAAATCTAAAATTATTTTCTAGTGATCATAAAAGGTATTATATTTCATATGTAAGTGAAATTAATGTTTTATTTCCAAATATTAATGAACAAATAAGTTTCTTAGAAAAACAAAAGCAATATTACTTAAATAATATGTTTATTTAATTTAGGTTTCTATCTGATTTTTACATAATTTTGTTGTTTTTACCAATGTTTATATTTGAAAAATATAATAGTATTTAATAGAATAAATTATTTTTTTAAAAAATTAAATGAAACTATTGCTGACATTCATTTTGAATCATTATAAAATTTTACTATCATTTAATGATTAAAAAGGAATATAGGTATATGTTAAATGTTTTTAATAGTTTTAAAGATATAAACTTTGTTGAAGAAGCAAATATTGATGTTAATTTAATAGGGCAACAAAAATTAAAAGAAAAATATGAAAAACTTGATCAAGAATTAAGGAAGCAAAACCGTAATGGCCAAAATGGTTATATTTTGTGAGGAAAAAGGAATAAAATGATGAAAACTCCTTTTGGCAATATTATAATTAAAGTTTCTAGATTTGGTTATTATGATAAAAAAGAAAATAAATTTAAAACAACAACTTTATTAAATAAAAAAATTGGTTTAAAAAATAATCAAACAATTATTTTAAGTGTTAAAATAGAATTTTGAAAATTAATGGATAGTGCTAAAAGACAAAGAGATATTATGGATATGTACCCAAAATTAAATATATCTAAGATGACAATCACAAACATTAATAAAGAGGTTGATTTTGCTAAATTATTTAAAGAACAATTAAAAACAATGACAGAAAAAATCAATGTTCAAACACCATATTTGTATGCTGGGGTTGACGATTCATTTAGTAATTTAACAAAATATAGAAAAATAGAAAAAAATATGTTTAGAACAGCATATTTTCATACTGGGTATGATGAAATAAAAAGCACTAAAAGTAAAAATGTTCTAAGAGATAAAAAAATTTTTATTGTTATGAAATCAGTAAAAAATAAATACTATCTTATTAAAAAATATAAAAAAGAATTTTTACATTTTTTAAATCAAAATTTTAATATTGAAAATTGTAAGTTAACGCTAGCAGGTGATGGAGCAAAATGAATCCAAAAATTTGCTAATGAAATTGGTGCAATTTTTATTTTAGATCAATTTCATTTAATGAAAGAATTAAAAACAATATTTCCTTATCGAAGAAGAAAACTTACTAAAAATTTAACCGATAATGAAAAAATAAGAAAACAAATTTATTGAGATATGAATAAATTATTTAAAAATGGCGATCCTGATGAAGCAATAAAATATTTAAAAAAATTAATTACAAGAAAAAATATTAAAGAATATCCATTCTTAAAAGATAAAAAAGATAAAATCAAAGATTTCATTAAATATATCAAAAATAATTCTGAGGGTATTAAAGTTTATAAAGAGGATTGATATATGGGGTCTTGTACTGAACCACAAATTTCGCATAATGTCAAATGATTAAAAGGATATGGTGCTAAATCATATAGTGAAAAAGTTTTTAAAAATATGATTGCATTGAAAATGGCGAAAGAAAATGGTGTTAATTTAATTGAGTTTTATCTTAATAAATTAAACAAAAATAATGAAAAAGAATATAATTATTATTTTAAAAATGAAGATAAGCATAAGCAACAATTTTTAATAAATAAAAATGTTGCTCACCAAGCACAAGCTTTTGTCTAAAATTTAAAGTAAAAATCAATAATTTAAAATAAATTTATTAAATAATTTGCGAATTATTATTTTTTGTATTGTAAATTATTACTTTTATGTTATAATTAAATTAATTAAAAAAGATAAATTTATCTTTTTCTTAGGAATTTTATTTTAATAGATAAATATTTATTAAAATAAGCTATCACCAACCGAATAATTTATGCCATCTTGGTACATTATTTTTTAAAATAATGCTATTTAAAATGATGGTTGAATATAATTAACTTAAAAAAGTCTTGTTTGATGTTTTTGATGAGTAAAAATATTAAATTTATACCCCATAAAAAACCACATATTTTATTCCACCACCATATACATGTGTAAGGTACCATATACATGTGTAAGGTACCATATACATGTGTAAGGTACCATATACATGTGTAAGGTACCATATACATGTGTAAGGTACCATATACATGTGTAAGGTACCATATACATGTGTAAGGTACCATATACATGCCCCTTGTTTTTTAAAAGAAAAAAGATATAATATTTTATAGACATTAAATTAATAAGAAAATAACAATGAACGATATATTAAAAAGAAAAAATATTAAAAAATTAAATAATGAAAAATAATCTTGAATTATCAAAACCAATATTAAACTATTAATCAAAAATTGAAAATTTTGATTTAAACTAATAATTGGTATTTTACCAATTATTTCCGTTATTATTTTTACTACTGTTAGTTTAACATCAACGTTATGGTTTAAACATCATGGTATTTTTCCCAATAATTGATCACGAAAATATGACACAACATTAAGAGAATTACAAAGTTGATCAGACCTTAGTGTTGGATGCATGGTTGTTTTTCGTAATTTAACATTATACACTTCATACTCAACTTTTATTTTTGGTGCTTTTTTCCTTAATTCTGCTTTTAATACTTTAAAAGAAGGCCAAGGACGATATGATAATAGTAATGTTGGGTTATTAACAATGATTGTTATTTCTTTTACCTTATTATTTTATAATATTTCGTTGCCAATTACCGGTGATTTTAAAACATGATTACCAGTCCAATGAATGAGTATGTTTTTACAACATTCACTATTACCATTATTAGGAGTTATTTATTACTTTGCTTGCTATCAACATCATAATTTAGTTTATCATAAAGAAACAATGTTACGTTGATGGGGATATAGTTTAACAACTATTTTAGGATATTTTTTATTTTTCACTATTTTTGGTTATATTTTAAAAGCAACCCATAGTTGAAAACCAATGCCTGATATGTCCTTTTCTGGTTATTTCCCATATGATTTTATGGAATTTACACATCCAAAAGCAAGTTATACAAATGGAAAATTACAGATGGTAGCCCAAACAATCATAATATATGGAGTTTTTATTATAATTACTACTGGTTTCTATTTTGGTTTCTATTTTGCTCAAAATAAAATTAGCCAAAAACAAATGAAATATCAATCAATCAAAAAACAAAATATTTTAAAATAAAAGTTTGAACCTTTGTTATTAAATTCAAACTTTTATTTTAAAATGCTAGAACAATCATCTTGATTTTTTACTATCATTTTAGAAATGTTATGATAAAATAGAATTGGAAAAAGATAATGATATGATAAAGAACTTTTACTGAATAATAAAATTAAATTGAAAGGAAGAAGGGCAATGAAAAAAATATTGTATGTTTTAGGTTGCATCAGCATTTTAAGTGGTTCTGTGAGTTCCGTTGTTGCTTGCAAACAAACAAAGAAAACATCAGACGATTTAAAAGAAAATATTTTTCATAAAAAATATTGATCACGTTTAAACAATAGTGACTCAATTATTCATAATGATTTTTCAAAATTAAATGCCAAACAAATTGAATCATTAATGAACAAAAAAGCATATGAATATACTATACCAAATCCAACAAAAGTTCTTAAATCAACTTTAGCAAAAAAAAAAAAAAAATCTTGGATAATAATATTCGCAAGTTAGAATATAAACCTTATGTTGACATTGAAATTGTCGAAGATAATGTTGAATACTTACTAAAAGATAAAAGAGTTAATGGCGCATATTGAAAGGAAGCATGAGCATCAATAAAAAAACGAAATGGCGAACAAATCATTTATAATGATTTAGCTCATTTTAAGAACAAGGGAATTGCCTCTAAATTTGTGTTAGGATTTATGCAAAACGATAGTAGTTCACCAGAATTAGCTCCTGCTTGAAATGCAACTCCTGTCCATGATACTAATCAATCAGGAAAATGATATCAAGATCGATTAGATAAATGACAACAAAATGGTCTTAATTTACAAGAAGATATTACCATTTCTTTTGGACCATTTGCTAATTCATTTTGACATACCGCTTATTTAAATAATTATACTGAACTTGATTTAGCTAATGCTTTTAGAGAAATTACAAACAAATATCAAACAAAATCATTTGATTTTTATTTTGCTGCACCATATAATCGCATTAATAGTGAATATGCCGAAGCAACTAAACTTTTAGCGGGAGCATTAAAAATATTGCTTGAACAAGTTTTTAATGATATTACTGTCGCCAAAAATCAGGGGCAGATGAGCGATGAACCATTATCAAATAATATAAATACACCATCTTATACAGAAATAGCGGACACAAACGATAATGTAGTTAAAGAAGAAGATATTTCAAATGTAGTACCAACAGTTAATAATAATGATGAGGAATGAGCAACTTGATAAAAATAGGTATTGACCCATCAGGAACTGGTACTACCGCTATTGTTATTTATGAAGATAATAAATTAACTGAAAAATTAGAATTTACAAATAAAGATTGATATAAACAAATTGATTTTATAATAGATGTATTATGTGATATATGAAAATACGATAATTATATTTTAAATATTGAAAATTGTTTATATACAAATGCTAATGGTTCAAAAGATAGAGATGATTTATTACGATTACTGGTGCAATAGATTATTTAGAAATAAAAAATAAAAATATAGAAAATTTTAATTGAGTATCACCAAAACATACTAAATCAGTTGTTAAAAATATGGAAAATTTAAGTAAATATAATAATTGTATTCAAGAATTTAGTAAAGATGAAAATTTAACTTATCAATTTGGTAAAGGTTGAAAATATAATAATGAAAAAATATCTCATCATATTAGTGATGCAATTATAATAGCTCATTATGAAAGTTAATATTATGAAACATTCATTTAATCAAAAAACAGGAAAATATTATTCTAAATTAATTCGTAATGTTAATATTTACTTAAATGAAAATGAAGAAAAAGTTTGAAATGAATTTAATGACTTTACTTATTCACAACGAATAGAATATCTTATTAATTTTTATATAGTACATAACAAATAAAAAATAGCAAGGAATAATAACAGATAGAGGAAAAGAATTTAGTAAGTTTGAAGAAATGGAAAAGATTACTGGTTCTAATATTTATTTTTGCGACCCTGGTAAACCTCAACAAAAACCATTAATTGAATATATGAATTCCGAACTTAGAGAATGATATCCTAAGGGAACTGATTTTAATAATGTCACTCAACAAAAAATAGATTGAGTAGTCAATGATGTTATAAATGAAAAATGAAGGCCTTGCTTGAATTGAAAAACATCTCGAGAAGTATTTTTAGATAATTTTAGATAAGTTTATTTATAAAAATTTAATAAACTATTTTTCATTGTGCCTAAATATGACAAAAATAGGGTAAATTTACAAATATTTTATTTTTTTTAAAAAATAGTTGCATTTATTTAAAAGAGTGTTATTATCAATCTAACAAGAGACAGAATTTGCTGCTTGAATTTACACTATGCAAATGATACATCATTATCCGATATTATTGATTCAATTTCTAATTCTGATGATTTTATTAACAATATTGATAATGCTTTGAATGGACTTTCTGATAGTAATAAAAATGATGTTGTTAATGATATTATAGGTCCAATTGTCGATAAAATTGACAAAAATACTAGTCGATTACCTGCAACAACAACAGATTGAACTGATATTAATCAAGCTGTTGTTAATTGAAAAAATAACAATCCTGGTCACCAATTTAATGGTCCTGCGGTTGAAACAATGATGACTTCAACGCCAAATGATGAAAATAACCCATATTATTATTTTGTTAAACTTCGTGAATATGGCGAAACAACAACAACAAATAGTGAATTTTCAGTTATTTTAACTAATAGAAATAAGTTTTATACAACTTTAAAAAACATTTATTTACTAGGAAAAATGACCCCAAATGCAAATACAATTCAAACTTTTAATACTATTATTAATAAATATGTTACTGGCATGACAATTATCAATCCTGGGGAAGATGACCCATTATATCCAAATTATCAACAATTATCATCTTGGTTTACCTAAAAAAGATAATCCTTACTATTTCCAATCCTGAATTATGATAAAATAATACCAGAAAGGAAAGATAACGATGTCAAATAAAGTATTAGTAATTTATGGAACTGTTAGTCCTGATGAGAAATCATATTCAAAAGCTTTAGCAGCTCGTTTTATTAAACATTATCAAGCATTAAATGCCGAGGATGAGATTATTCATTTAGATTTAAATAATACCGCAATGGCTTTAAAAACATTAACGCGTGATAACTTTGATAGTTATTTTAATGCCGAAGATACCGATGTTTATATTAACCAATTAAAAGAAGTTCAAAAGGTTATTACTGTTTGTCCAATGAATAACTTTAATGTTTCGGGGCTAATGAAAAATTATTTAGATCATGTGTTAGTTGCTAATAAAACATTTTCATATAAATATTCGAAAAAAGGAGATGCGATTGGACTATTACCACATTTAAAAGTTCAAATTTTAACAACTCAAGGAGCGCCTTTTGGGTGATATCCATGAGTAAACCATACCGAATATTTAAAAGGAACATGAGAATTTGTTGGTGCAACAGTTAATAAACCAATTTTAGTTGCGGGAACAAAAGTACCTCCAACAAGTGCATTAGCACCTGATGAATTAATTGATCAATATGATGAAGAAATTCAAAAAGTTGTTAAAACATTTTAAATACAATAATAAAAAACTCAATTAATAAAATTGAGTTTTTTATTTTACAAAACAAATTAAAAATAAAAACTACTAATTATAAAACTAGTAGCAGTGCAAATAATACATATGGAGTTAATTGTTATTTTAATAAAATAATTATTGTGCTCATACTGATGTTATGACATTTGGAAGAATTCCAATTAAATTAATTTCAACACCATTTCCTTGATCATATGAAGGAATATTTCAAATATATCATTGGGCAATTAAAATTGCGGCAACAATTCCAGCAACAGCGGCGATTTCAGGGATAGCGCCCAACAAGGCAGCAACAACACCACCAACTGATCCTAAATCGTTTTGAATAGTTGATGTTAAACTATTATTTAAATACAAGTGTTAATAAACAAAATAATAATTTCATTCATTAACACCATCTTTTAAATTTTTAACATTTGCTAACGCATTATTTAATTTACTGTTTTGATAAAATGTTTGGTATTGTAATACCTGTTTTTCAATTTGACCAATATTTTTTTCAATCTTATTATATTTATTATGAATATTTGACGAATTTGATAATACTAACGCTGGGGTAGTTGCCAACGCAATCGCTCCAACACCAACTAAAATATTTTTATATCCTAACATTATATATCATCTCCTGGTAAAAATATTTATATACAGTTCCACAAATATTATTTACAGTTTCATTATATTCTTTTCTTAACTGTTAACAATAACTTTAATTCCAATTCTTAAAATATCAACTTTGTTTCAAGGTTTTTATAATATGAAGTAAATAATTTGCGTCAAAGAACAGGGGATAAAACAAGACCATCTTTGTTCTTAACTTTAAATTTGGTATAATTAATATAGTTAAAAAAGGTGATAAAATGCAAAATAACAAATTTAATTATTATAATTGAGCAAGCAATAAATGAGCTAAGAAATGAAGAATGTCAAATGATGTTAAACAACGCTTATTAAAACTAAAGGGAAGAATTCATTTTATTCCCTTATGAAAGCCCGCCGAAATTATTGTTGATCTTGATAATCAACAATTAATTATTCCAAAAAATTTAGCATTTTTAACACAAAAATATCAATTACCACAAACATCTTATTATCTTTTTAAATATCATAATATTAATAATATAATGTTAGAATGTAATTATATTATTAGTAATTATTCAACTATTATTGAAGCAAAAATTGATCAAAATGTTATTTCCTTACAATGATCATTATCATATGGTGCTTATTTTTTTAAAAAAATTACCAATTATATTTTGGACCAAGATACTATTTTAGAAACTTATCGTACAACAAAAACTCGTAAACAAAGGTTATTATTTCGTCATAAAAACCATCATGCCTTTAATAAAACAAAATGGAAGGAAGAATAAACTTTAATGAAAACGCGTTTAGATCAATTATTAGTTAATCATAATTTAGCGCCATCTCGTGAGAAGGCAAAAGCAATGATTTTAGCTAATAATGTTTTAGTTAATAATGTTCCAGCGTTAAAAGCCGGTGATTTAGTAGATGTTGATAGTATTATTACTTTACGAGGTGAACCATTAAAATATGTTTCGCGAGCTGGGGAAAAATTAGCAAAAGGACTAGAAACATTTCAAATCAAAGTTGATAACCTAATTTGTCTTGATATTGGATCATCAACTGGTGGTTTTACCGATTGTTTATTACAAAATAACGTTAAAAAAGTTTATGCTCTTGATGTTGGGACTAATCAATTAGCATGAAAATTACGCAATAATCCACAAGTAATTTCCTTAGAAAAAACTAACTTTCGTTATGTCACAAAGCAATTATTTGAACCCGATCAAATTGAATTTGCTTGTTGTGATGTTTCTTTTATTTCATTAGATAAAATTATCCCACCGCTAAAAGAAATCTTATTATTAGATCATTATGCTTTTTTCTTAATTAAACCTCAATTTGAAAGTACAAGAGCAACAGTTAATAAGGGCAAAATAAATAGTAAAGAAGCCCATCAAATTGTCATCAAAAAAGTAATTAATTTAGCACTTACTAATGGTTTTAGTATTATTAATCTAGATTATTCACCAATTTTAGGTAATAAAAAGAAAAATATTGAATTTATTTGTTTATTACAAAGAACAATAACACCAATTAATCATTTGTCTGATTTAAAAATCATTGAAATTATTGAAAATGCTTGAAATTCCTTGCTATCTTAATTAACTTTTAGTATATAATATTATCGAAATGAGAAGGGAGGGTCAGAATTTATGGCTAAAGGAACAATGAGCGGCGATGTCACGACACTAATTCCAACAAATCATATTAAAATTGGTGATACTTTAACATTTAAAGCAGATACTGTTAAATGAGCAGATTTTGAATTAGCAAATGTTAGTAAAGAATATAAAGTTATTTCTGCTGTTCCTAGTATTGATACTAGTGTTTGTTTGTTACAAACAAAACAATTTAACGAAACAATTATTAACAAATATCCCGCTGTCCAATTAATAACAATTTCACGAGATTTACCATTTGCCTTGCAACGTGCTTGTGAATCATTTATTAATCCCGAACATATTTTATTATCAGATACAAACTATCGTGAGTTTGGTCACAAAACAAAATTATTCTTTGAATTCAATAATTTATTAGCACGTAGTGTTATGGTTCTTGATCAAAATAATCAATTTATTTATCTACAAATAGTATCACCGGTTAGTTCGGAACCAAATTATCAAGATATTTATCTTTTTTTAGATAATTTGGTAAAATAAATAGATACCCCTAAAATAAGGGTATCTATTTATTTTAAATTAGAAATTACCAAAGTATTTCATTAGGAAATTAATTATCATTATTATTAAAAAATTAACATTGTTAATTTTTTGTAAAAAATATATACTATTTTTTGTATTAACCCTATTTATAATTTTATCCTCCGTTCATATATGGAAATTTTATCCATTGGTAGATATTTTTTAATAACAAAGGTGTTTATTACAAGTATTTTATGAAAGGAGAACACAAAAACCATGGCTTTCGAAAATAACAATACAGCTGAAACAAAAAAAAGATTGGCAATGCCAGATAGTGTCTTCATTGGTTGTGAACAACATGCTAATGAATGTCCAAAATGTGCGGCAATGCAAGAATCACAAAAGTCAATTTTAACATGTCAAATGTGTGAACAACCGGTGTTTTTCTGTCGCTCAAAACCTTGTGAGTATAAATTGCATTGTACCAATCCAGAATGTATTAAATCAAAACATAACTTTGTTTTTATTGGTAAAAACAATGCTAAAACAAAAAGGTATCAAGATCAATCGTTTCAAAAATAAAGTTTTAAAAACAAATAATTAATGCCTAAATAATATCAAAATTACAGCCTTCTTTTTTATAAAAAAGAAGGTTTTTAATTGGAAAATATAATAAAAAATGGAAATATATTTTAAAAAAAAATTATGATAAGATAAAAATAGATAGTTAAAATAGAAAGCACACCCAAAATGAATATTATATTACTATTACAACATTATACTTTATTAAGTAATACTAACAATCTAGAAAAATTAGATAACTATACTCAAACTTTAATTTGAGGGGGCGTAATTATAGTTAGTATTCTTTTTATTGTTGTTTTTTTATCAATTCATTTTTTTTACTGACGAAATAAGAATAATCAACGCCATTCACAACGGTTTGGGGTAAATCGTGAGCGTGGTGTTTTATTTGAAATTAGACGAAATATTTTCTTAATTCTAACTTCATTATTTGCCATTTCCTTAGCTGTCGGTATTATTACGATTATTAAACTAAATGTGTAATTTTTAACTATTTATAAAACATAAAATTACTATTTAAATAGAAAGAAGGGAATAGCAATGCAATATTTGCAAAAATTAGGAAAAGCTCTACAATTTCCAATTGTTGTCTTGCCTGTTGCCGCCTTGTTACTGAGGTTGGGGGAGGTTATGAACGATGCATCAATCAACCCTGATTTATCACAAACAGGACCATTATCTGCAATTTGATATATTGGTTCAATTTTTCAGGCAGTTGGAAAAGCAGCAATTAGTAATTTAGCCCCATTATTTGCAATCGGGTTAGGATTTGGAATGGCCAAGGACTTTCGTGGGGAAGCTGCTTTGGTTGCATTCTTTGGATGAGCTGTAATTGAAGGGTTAATGGTAATTGTGCCCCAATGATATTACAATAATGTTTTATTAGGACATACACCAATTGGTAATTTTCAAGATAACCAATTTTGAACAACACCACATTCACAAATTTTATACGTTTTTGATTTTAGTAAAGGAAATGCCACTGAAGGTTATGGCGCCAAATATAACATTAGTATGGTAGTATTTGGCGGAATTTTAGCGGGATGTCTTGTTGCTTTAATCTACAATAAATATTCAAATGTAAAATTACCAGCAGCATTAGGGTTCTTTTCGGGACGTCGTTTTGTCCCAATGATGACTGCTGCTTACTTCTTACTTGGAACATTTGCTTTAGCAGCAATTTGGCCTTGGTTCCAATTAGGATTACAATATCTGGGATATGGATTAGGAGCAATCCCACCATTAGGAGCATTTTTCTATGGTATTTTTAACCGGTTATTGTTACCATTTGGTTTACACCAAGTATTAAACACTTATTTATGGTTTCAACAACCAATTATTGGTCATTTAATGAACTCCCAAGGAACAAACTTATGACAAATTGTTAATGGAGTTTTACAATGGGCTGATTATTCAATTAATAAGGACGGTATCTTAACAATTCATGGTTGAACTTCAAACGGAGTTATTACAACTATGAATGGAGATATTACAGCCTTTTTAGGGAAACTATATGCTGATGCTAAATTTGGTTTAGCAGGAGGAAGTGGAATGTTCCAAGCGGGATTCTTCCCAATGATGATGTTTGGATTACCGGCTGCCTGTGCCGCAATGATTTTATCAATTAAAGATAAAACTCGTCGTGCTGAATATGCTGGAATTTTAGGATCTGCTGCAGGAGTATCATTCTTAACAGGAATTACTGAACCAATTGAATTCTCATTTGTGTTCTTAGCACCAATTTTACTAGGCTTACATGCTATCCTAACTGGAGTGTTTGCTGCATTAACAGTTGGATTTGGAATCCGTGTTGGATTTGGATTTTCAGCTGGATTCATTGATTGAGCTGTCTCAATGAAAACATCATGAGATATGGCAACAATTTCGTCTAGTTTACAATCAGGAGTTTATAAAGTCTTAGGAAATCCATTAATGATTCTCCCAATTGGAATACTGGAAGGGGCTGCTTACTTCTTTAGTTTTAAATACATTATTAAAAAAATGAATTTATCAACACCTGGCCGCGAAGATGAAGCAGCAATGATTGCAAAATCATTAGGAAAAAGTATTGAAAAACATGCAAAGAAAAAAGTATTAAAAGAACAACAAACAGCAAATGTTAACGTTGCAACAACAGCCGGAAATGTTAGTGTTCCGTTCCAAACCAACGGTGTTAATAAACGAATTGATATTCAAAAAGATCCAGAAGGACCATTAAAATTAGCACAAGTTATTTATGATGCCATTGGCCATGATAACTTAGTTAAAGTTGATAACTGTATGACAAGATTACGTTTGACAGTTGAAGACAATACTAAAATTGACCAGCAGACAATTAAAGATGCTGGTGTTGCCGGAATGGTTTTGGTTTCAAAAACTAAAGGAATTCAAATTATTATTGGGTTAAATGTTGAAGCTGTTGCAACAAAATTATCAGAAATTTCTGGTAAATAACTTTAATTTAATATTTATTTAATAAAAATGTTTATCTTTGATAAACATTTTTTAGTTACAAGCAAAAAAAAATAGTTATCATCATTTGATTTTAGATTTTTAAGATATAATATAAATTTATTTAGAATAAAATGTTTTAAATTAGGTTGAATCTTCAACAAGAAAAAACATAATATCGCTTTAACAATTATCACTAAAATAAGATGTAATAATTATCATCTAGATTGTAAATGCAAATAGGACTTCTCCGCCCCTTATTAATAAAATAATAACACTTTAAAATAAAGTTTGAGCTATTTTTAGTTATTTTTTTAATTTGATGTAATTTTAGCATATTTTGACACACTAAAAAGGATTTATTAAGTTTTTTAATAAATCTATTTTTTAAATATTGTAAAAATAATTGTTTTGAACTATTTCAATTAAGACAATTCCTTATTCTGCCATTTAAATTTTCCATAATTCAATCAATTTTATTTTGACTAACTTTTTTAAATCAGTACCTTTTGGTAACCAATGCCGTATATCTCTATTCATTCTTTCAACTAATGGTTTTTGAGTTGGAGTGGCTGGATTACAAAAATAAAGATTAGAATTAGTTATTTTTTCAATTTGTTTTCATTCTGCAAATTCTTTACCTTGATCCGTAATAATACCTTTAATACATTTTTTAAGTAATCTAGATTTAAAAATATCTTTTAAAGTATTAATTACTTCACTTGCAGTTTGTGCTTTTAATTTTCTACAAATTGTAAATTTAGTAGCTTCTTCCGTTAAAGTAAGACAAGCAGATTTATGATCAGAACCTACTATACAATCCATTTGAAATCAACCAAAAATATTTTTATCATGTTTATATTCTGCAATAGTACGATAACTTAGATATTTTTCCCCTGTTATCTAATGCTTTTTTAATTTTTCTTCGTTTCCCGTGAAAATATAAATATTTTTTATTTAAATTAAATAATCCTAAATATATATATTTTAAAAGCGTTTTAAAACACATCGGAAATTTATTGTTAAATTCAATTTTATATAGATTACAAATTTGTATCTCTTGTTAGATTGATAATAACACTCTTTTAAATAAATGCAACTATTTTTTAAAAAAAATAAAATATTTGTAAATTTACCCTATTTTTGTCATATTTAGGCACAATGAAAAATAGTTTATTAAATTTTTATAAATAAACTTATCTAAAATTATCTAAAAATACTTCCCGAGATGTTTTTCAATTCAAGCAAGGCCTTCATTTTTCATTTATAACATCATTGACTACTCAATCTATTTTTTGTTGAGTGACATTATTAAAATCAGTTCCCTTAGGATATCATTCTCTAAGTTCGGAATTCATATATTCAATTAATGGTTTTTGTTGAGGTTTACCAGGGTCGCAAAAATAAATATTAGAACCAGTAATCTTTTCCATTTCTTCAAATTTACTAAATTCTTTTCCTCTATCTGTTATTATTCCTTTAATTTTTCCAACTAAACCATTAATTCTAACTATATGTTCAAGTTTTTCTAAAACTTCACTTGAATTATTTTTTTCTAATTTCATTGCAAAATAATTTTTACTATTTTGTTCAACTAATACTAAAACAGTGTAAGGTACCATATACATTTTAGACCAGTTAGTCTTTTAAAAATTTTAACACAGCTTCGGATGGCGTTAAAAAATTTATGCTTTTATGTCGTCTAACATTGTTGTAATAATCTAAAAAGATAGTAATTAATTTTCGTAATTCATTAATATTTTTAGGGTAACGAGGAAGATATTCAAAAAATTTATTTCAGTTTTGATGAAATCTTTCAATTTTCCCATTTGATTGAGGGGAACGAATCGGTGTTGTTTGATGAATAACACCTTTTTGATGTAATACTTTTGTAAACTCACTTTTATGATATTTATACTCTGGATTATAACTATAAACATATTCAGGACCATTATCGGTTCTAATTCTTTTTATTCTAATTTTATTATTTAAAAAATCATCATAAGCTTGATTAAAAATACCAATTGCTGATGACTGTGATTTATTTTCAGATAAATAAGCAAGACCAAAACGTGATTTTTCATCAATAAAATCATACAAATATAAATTACGTTTAAAACCAGTCATATTTGGTGTCAGAATTTTAATATCATGTTGTAAATGTCCTAATTCAGACATTTCATAACGTTTATAAGTTTTAATTTTCTTGTTTTTAGGATAAAAATTATTAAATTCTTTATTCCATTTAATTAAAGTTTTAATGTTATGTTTAATTACTTTCTTTTTATATCTGAAAAACCCAGCTAGTGTTAAATTATAAAACTCATAAATACCAGTTCCATATTTTTGTCGATATTTTTTCATCATTTTTGCAACAGCAATCTTGTAAGTTTTTGAATAATGGTTATTAATATTAATTGGTCTAGTTGATTTTTTAGCTAAAACAATAAAATTTAATTTTTCTTTAAGACAAAGTTGAATCTTTTTAGCTCAATTATAAAAAGTTTGTTTTGATTTATAAAATAATTTAATTAAATTATTTAATGAGTTTTTTATATAAATAGTATTTTTGACATAAATTAAAATAATTAATGACATTTTGATAAATATAGTTTGTTTGTTTTGAAGGTTCTTCTTGTGAATATCATTTTTTTATTTTTCTTTGTAATGAATATAATTCATTTTCATTAGGAATACTTGCTACCATATACTTTTAATCTCCATTCTAATTTAAAGACTAAATTAGTGGTCTAAAATGTATATGGTTTTCACAACTAATACTAAAACAGAAGATTGATGGTCTTTTCCAACAACCATATCCATTTCAAATCAACCAATATTAGATTGTTTATTTTCAATATCTCATATTGACTTAAATTTATCATCTAATTTACCACGATTTTAAGTTTTTCCTTTTCTTTTGTATTTTTTACCATGATGGCGTAAATTTTGTTTATTTAATTCTAGTAAATTTAAATAAATTCATTTATATAAAGTTTTTTTACATGCTGGAAATTTAACACCAAACTTTTTTTAAATTTTCTAATAATTTGTGAGGGTGTATCATGATATTTATTAAATCTTACATTTAATCATTCTTTTTGTTGTTTTGTAAATTCAGGCAGTTTTTTAATAGATTTTTTTCGTTTTTTTAAATAATCATTATGTGCTTTACCAGCATCATAATCTTCTATATTTTTAAATCTATTAATTTCTCTTTTAACAGTATTAATATCTCTTCCTGTTTGTCTTGATATTTCAGATAAATTAAGTGTGCCATTTTTCTTTTTGCAACTATCAGATAAAAATAAATCCTTAAAAAATCTTCGTTCATCAAATTTTACATGTATATAATCTTGCATATATTTGTATCTCCATTTCTTTTATTAAATTTATTTATACACGAATTTTTTTAAAAAAAGTATTGACAATCTTTTTTAAAGATATATTATTATGCTGTAACAAGTAAAGAATTTGTATCTCTTTATGCTTAAATTACAAAATAAAAAGTAAAGTAATTTACTTTTTTTATTTTGATGTAAAATATAGATAATAAAAAAAACCGCGATGGTTCTTTCATAGTTTTTATTTACTCTTTTATTTAATCATATTCATTAAATAATAGCAATTTTAATATGCAAAAAGGAGTAAAAAATGGCCACTTTTAGAACAATTAGCGACAAAACTACAGCATTTTTGGAACAAAAAGGCACCAAATTAAGCAATAAAAGAGCATATTTATATTATTTAAAACTACCATTTAATGATTGAAAAAATAAAGTTGATACAAAAACCGTTGATTTTATTAAGGATACGATAAATCAATTAGAAATAGAATTGGAATTAGCTTTATTAAATGACCAATATGGCGGGGGTAAGAAGATATATGTTGAGAAATATGTTAAAGATACAAATATAAATAATTCAAATATAGTTATTACTTTTGATAAAGAAGAATTACCAAAAATAAATGAGGTGATTAAAGATGCTTAAACATTTTTTACATTTAGATGAAATACCAAGATGATTTTATCAGCAAAATGTTCCTAATGCCCCTTGAAAAGAAATATATAATCCTGCTGATGAATATAATGTGTAGAAACCACATACATTTTGTACTTTTGGTTTTTACAGTTTTGGAAAGTAAATTTTATTAATATTTTAA
>JAGWEN010001362.1:0-30182 GCA_018703685.1 Orius laevigatus | reverse complement strand
CATAATCTGTAATTTAAAACGAGGGTCAATAACTCGCGGCGTGTCTCAATCGAGGGTGTGCATCGGACCTGAGCACGTTCTACCCACAACGTGCATCGTGTTGGTGACTGCGTTCGCTCCTCCTTTCTCCTGAGGTGGTCAATGCGACCCGGCTTTGTAGACCAAAACGAATGAGACAGCGGTCATTTTCTGTTATACTCATTGTTAAGGCGGCTCGACAATTCCCTTCTACCACGTGGCGCGCGCGAGGGCGCTGTCGCACCGTTTTTCCTCGGTTTGGCCACTCAAATCGGTCGCGATCTGCAACGCGCATTCGCTTCTCGGGTGCACACTCTAGCCTGCTCTGAGAGCACTTTTCCGACCACAATTTTATCTTCCGGACCAGCGGGACCCGAAGTTTCCGGGACACCTTGTCTCCACAGGTCCCGCTGTAGTGGTACGACGAGCTGTGTTCTCTGTTCCTCCTTTCTCGGTTTCCAAAACGGCGTCGTACCTCGCTGTCCACACGATTTAGAGTTGCGGGGTGAGTGGGGAGTCGTCTGGGTCGTAACTCAAGATACGCAGATGACGGTTACACACTGTCAGTATTGGTTGGCTGTTCAAGTCACTCCATTAGTCATATGCCGGATCCATTGACTCGGCCCAAATTTGCTACTCCCCATCAAACAGCTTAATTTCATCCCGTCTACAGAGCCGTACCTCTCCAGGCTCTATCGCGGCCCTTCTCCACGGCGGTGACGTAAAAGATTTTATTGTTTACAACATTGTGGCTGGGAAAGCTTGTCTTGGCACTCTTCACTGCCGTTATGGGACCCAAACTGGACCAGTCGTGCAAATGCTCTGTACCCTGAGCAAATTTGCAATCCTAATAAGATAACCTAAAGAAATACGTGCAAAACAATGCGCCATAATTTATGGAATCTACAATTCTTTGTACGTATAGTTCATGCACTAACACCAAACATGTTTTCACTCACTTTTATTTAACTGACTGATACGCAGAGTCGGGGCGAAATGACGTGGCCTTTGGTCCAGACCGATCAGCTCGGCTATGTACTTTATTACGGTGATTGACTACTCTCCTTTTCCTTATCTTCCTTTCTTCTCTCTTCTTTACTACATGTGGTTGTTTTATTCCTTGAAGATGTATGTTGTGTGTGTGTGTGTGGTGTTACTATTTTCTTGTGAGCGATGAAATGAATATGCGAGGAAAGACCTAGCGCTGCATAAGAATAGACAAGCCAATCGGTTTCGCCTTTGTTTGTCCTTAAAAAAGGAGTGGATAAGTTAATCAGACAGAAAGTCAGACACAATGATTTTTTACGAGTCCTCTCATAAAAAAGACAGAATACATAAAAGAGTAAAAAAACACATAACATTTGACGAATTATTTCTAAATAATTTCGCCAATATCTCGAAAACCGGAGAGTCGACTGCGAAAGATGTAGACATACGAATTACAAGCGGATGGAATTTACGATGACATGAATGACGTATAGAGGGTTGTAAGACCTAACGCAGATCCGAGGCGTAACGAGCGACCAACGTTGTTTTTCAATTGACCGATCTATTCGATCGATCAAAAGGAGTGTCGTAAAAAGTTGTAGAGAATTCAAGTAGGACACTTTCAACCATGCGCCACACACACTTAATCGGTAAACAGGGTGAATTCAGTGCAAAATGACGACAGGGGTCCGGAGCCCGGTCCCCCCGTGCGGTGGTGTTGGTTTTGGCCGGATCCGGATCTGACCGCACTGAACTAAGGTACTATGTAGGAGAATTTTAGAAATTCCAGTCCGTCTGAGGGGCGTGACGAAGTAGGCCGCCATCATGAGTGTTGTTTCGGTCAAGGTGCTACGGCGGATAGGGCGAAACGCCGTAGGGGCACTCATTTTTAGCGATTGTTCTCGTGTTGGTATCTATTATATTTATTTTTTGTAGTAATATCATATAAAGGACAGACGGAAGACGGACCGGACAGACAGAGACACGGTAACCTTTGTTCTGGAACGGCTAAATTCAAGCAAGTGAAAAAGGTACGTTGGAGGGACAAAAATTTTGCGACCTCTTGCACGAGCGGAAAGCTGTCCACTACACTTCGAAGTGGAGAAGCGCAAAATAAATCCTAGTTAATATTGTGATACTCGAAAGAAAGAACTAGGCCATTGCCCACACCGGCTTGCCCTATCATCACGTCTAACCTCTTAACCGTGGTTTCCCGTCTTCCTACAAAGACATAGAGTTTAGCATTTTTTTAATATAAGAAACCCAACTATTTTTCGGCTGTTTTGACTTTGTCCGTTTAAAAGGGCCTATATGCTTCTTGGAAATCCGCTTGGAGCAGGATTTGTTGTGAAAATTGTGGCGGGATATGCAACTGAATATCAGTTTTTATCAATGTGTCGGTCGGGTCAACGTGGGCTCCACTTTCTGTAAGTATTTCGTTATTTATAATTTATTTTTTCATAAAACAACCTTTGATTTTTATTATTAAATGTCAGAACTATGTTATGGTATAGTTTAGAGACGTTTAAAACATTTTTTTAATGGAAAAATACTATGATAAAAACTGACGTCCTTTGAAACGGACATTGGCTTGTTGCCCGAAATTGATCCCGCGAATACGCCGGGTTGGTTATGTCATTCTTAAAGGACATAGGCCGTCAAACTGCGAAAATTCGGGATAGGAAATGTCATTTCAAATGGACGTTGCCCGTTGAGGATCCTTTTCATTGGATTAATTTCTTTTTCTTTTCTTTCAGACCATGCCTTTTTATACCTCACGTTCACAAAAAATTCTTAGTCTTCTTCCGTCACGCGAAAGTGATGAGTCTTCTGACACTGATAAAGAACTCGACTATGAAAAATGTAAACGAGCAGTACTGAATTTCGATGATTCAGACGAGTCAAGTACTCCACCATCGTTATCGCCCTCGCTCGAGGATTTGTTTGAGGAAATCGAAAACCAGCCAGCAAAAATTTCTGAAGCCGATTCTACCCCTTCAACGTCGCGCTGCCCTACTTCTCAGATTGCATCGCCTCTCGCAACACCCCTGGCTACTTCTCGATCGTCTCCTGGAAATCTACAATGTGCTATTCTACCATCTAGTTCGCCTCCCGTTTCACTTTCACTTCGGTCTCTGCGTTCTTCTTCCAAAAAGACGTCTTCTCGGTCGCCTTTTGAATCTCAAACTTCTTTGTCTTCGCCTTCTTTGACTATATCATACAAGAAACGTAGACTCAACGTAATGAAGAAGAAGACAAAGAAGAAAATCGAATTTAATTGGAAAACCGAGCCATTCCGCGGCGAGGTCGATGTACCGAAAAATAATTTTTCGATGCCATGGAATACTGATACGTCGCCGTATCAGTACTTCAAATTTTTGTTCGACGACAAATTAATTGAGTATATTTCGAATATGACGAATTTGTACTCAATTCAAAAGGACCCGTCCTCGCCTATAGACACCAACCCTAAAGAAATTTCAAAGTTTCTAGGCGTTCTATTGCTGATGGGATTAGTCAGAATGCCATCAATAGAAGATTATTGGAGCACTGAGCTTCGTTATGACAAAATTGCGTCGGCCATGACTAAAAGAAGATTTAAAAAAATACGGTCATGCATTCATCTTTGCGACAACTCAGTAGTTTCAGACGATCCTTACTTCAAAATCAGGCCCTTTCTTCAAGCTATCAGGAAAAATTTCTTGGCTGTCGAAGAAGAAACTCAATTTTCGATAGACGAAATGATGATTGGATATAAAGGATCAAAAGCAGGCAAGAAGAAGCAATATATGAAAGACAAACCAAAAAAATGGGGTTATAAAATGTATTGCAGAGCAGGCATCAGCGGATTTATCTACGACTTTCTTCTTTATGCCGGAAAAGACACATTTCCCTTTGTGGAACATCAATTCAGCCCAAAAGAAGAGGAGCTTGGTTTCGGCGGCAAAATAGTAGTTGCCTTAGCTCAAACGATAAAAAATAAGCCTACTAAATCCCTCTACTTCGACAACTTTTTCACGTCTCCAGGCCTTATATCATACTTGAGGAGCGAATTTGGTTTACTTTCTTTGGGAACTTTGCGTCTCAACCGCTCTCAAGGCTGCGAATTCCCTAGTCTCAAAAAAGGTGAGTTCCATGAAAAATGCGACAATAATAAAAAAGTAAATGTGGTCCAATGGATGGATCGAAAGCCCGTAACACTTGCGAGTTCGTTTATCGGAGCGAAACCGATCAAACAAGTTTTACGATACGACAAAGAAGCTAAGCAGAAAAGGGCGTTTCCATGCCCAAAGATAGTAGCTTTTTATAATGAACACATGGGCGGAGTTGATTTAGCCGGAATGCTTGTTTCGCTATACAAAACGAAGTATAAGTGCAAAAAATGGTACCTATCGATTTTTGTTCAAATTCTGGATATATGCGTCAATAACTCGTGGCTACTCTACAGAAGAGACCAAGAAATGTTGGGCACAGGAGATAAATGTATTCCCCTAAAGGATTTTCGCATTCAAATAGCGAATGCATTGTTACAGAAGGATAGAGTCGTGCAACTTGGAAGACCCCCTAAAACGAAGAAAAAAACATGTGCCCGAAAACCCCGACCGACTGTGGATGTAAGATATGACCATGTAAGTCACTACCCTGATTTTACTACTCAAGGCAGGTGCATGTTATGTAAAGTAGGAAAAACGGAGATAAAATGCGAAAAATGTGACATAAGGCTTTGTTTCGTGAAAAAACGAAAGTGTTTCCAAGCATTCCATTATAAGGCGTCGTCCGGTTGACGGTTGAGGTGTTCGAAGACAGTTTGTTTCAGTTTATTTATCTAGTTCATTTTTTTTGTGTTACATTTAAGTTTTTTTAGCAATTTTTTTTTCATTTCTTTTTTGTATTTCGAGATTCATCTCTTTTTTTTTATATATATATATTATCATTCCAAAGGTTACCAATATTGTTACCTACCCGAAAACGAAATTTATGTTGTTAAAAAAAGTAGATAATAATTTTATTTTATAGTAAAATAATGTAGGTAAGCATTTAAGATTGTAAAAAAAGACTGCAATTTATTTTATAAGACTGCAATTGACTAAATTTATTCAAATCATGACTAGTCAAAAGAGAAATTTGTGATTATTTTAATAAAGAAAATTTTATTTCAGTTTTTGAATGATTTTTTTTATTGATTCTGCATCCTTTTACATCTAATATTTGAAAAAATAATTGAAAAAAGACAGAAAATAAAAAAAAACATCAGCTAAAAAGTTATCGCAGAAACGGTCCACGTCCTTTTAAAAGGACATAAGAAAAATCCAATATGGAGTTATAATTTGAGGGCGAATGGTCCATGTCCTTTAAAACGGACAGGTCATTATGACCCCTTTTAATTAAAAAAAAATTTTTTTTATTGACCTAATATGTAATTTAGAGCCAAAATATATAAAAAAAATAAAAAAATTTTTTTTTTATTTATCGGTTCCATGACTGGACCGGTAAGGCGAATCTTGATTTACGACCCCCCAGACGCTCCCCACCCCCGCACCGTCCTAAATCTTATGACAGCGATTACGACGCCGTTTTAAACCATTTGAACTATTAACAGATTTGGAAACACGCTCGTCGTACCTACAAACGTGTACCTGGTTGTGAAAAAAGTTTTCCGCGGAAATTCGTTTCCGCGATTTTGTCCGGAAGAAAATTTTTTCGAAAAAGTGCTCTCCGCTCCGTCTAGAGTTTTTCGAATCAAGATGAATGCGTCTTTCAGGCAACAAATCGGACCCATTTTTAGTGCCCAAACGCGGAAAAACGACTTTAGTGGGCGATGTCGTGCGCTCTATGCACTCAGCTCATGTCGTCTCCGCCTTAGATGGACTCCCATGACCCGTGAATCGGGGATCGTCCTATTATTGACAACGGCTTTCGAGCACAGACCACAAAAATCGTAAAAGGACGCTGTTACACGGTGGCCTGCTGCAACCGTGGGTATACGGCGTTCTTGGGACTTAGCAAAGGTGACTCTGTCACGTGAAAATGGCGACACCAAACGCAAAGTGTACGAATATATCTCCAGTATGTCTGATGCACATTAAGCCGTCGAAACCACAGGTATTCGCATACTTTATCTAAGAGATGGCGCTGATTCACTTTTAGTTCACGTTTTGTCACTGGGTGAAAATAATAGATGTGGTAGTTACAGGCCTATAAACCTGAAATTATAAACGCTTAACGGTTTTGTGTCTGACGAGATTTGCCGCTAAATTGAATTGTATTGAATTAAAGAGAATTCGAGACGGAGAGGAATTACGTAAAGGATTTTCAACATTTTCTAAGTAGTACTAGTGATAACAACCCGGTATCACATACTTCCCAAGCGGGGGTGGCCAATTTTCCTAAAATTAATTAACTATTAGGTCATTATGATTTATTTTTTGTGCTATTCGTCCTATTTTATCGAATTTGCACCAAATCAAGTTTCGATTAAACAAAATTTCACATGTTTTGTGTGGTGGTTTTTATCCGTGACGTTTGTTCACACTTTTCACTGACCACCTCGGCTTTTTTAAATAAAGATCTTTTCGTCCTCTTCGCACGTGAGCTTGGGTTGACAGGGAGACATATTTTATTTGTCTCCGAGGGAGGCGCGTCTTTCAACGCCCGCCGCTTCTTCCCTCATTAGCATACGCTAATTGTCAACTAATTGACATTAATTAATTATATTTTTAATTACTGTGGTATATCGTTTTTTTTATATTTACAGCTATTATTTGGTACTAATCTTCAAACGATTAATTGCCATTTTTGGATCTAAAATGAAATAAATAGACGCTCGCATCTTTAATTGGCATACCGCTAATGTTACATCTAATAAATATCAAATTTTTATTGTTTCCAGTATATGAAGTTTAGTATGTCGTTTTTCTAACAGGCTTATGAGTGCAACTGGATGAAAAATTATACCTACAATTTGCATACTATTTAAAAACTACGGTGGTGGCCGGAATATGTCTGTTTGAGTTCGCAAAATGTGCTACGGGCGTTTTACTGGTCCGATCTTCACCAATTTTACCAAATAATCTTTATGTGAGCCAAATAAATTCACGTAATCCTTCAGCCGGGGTGGCTGTGAGTGAAAGTGAGCCGCCCATATTACCGGATGCGGAAGTATAAGTACATATGATAACGGGTTCTTGGACACCCTTTTGCTTTAAATCATCAAAATCGTCGCTTAGCCAAAACGGGGGCCCCCTCCGCAATTTATGAAAAACGAAGAGAGAGAGACCTTGGAGATCTTTGTGTTTCTCGCTAGGCAGTTCACCAATCGGAATCGCGTTTAGATCAACAATAGGAGTGGAGGAGGAGGCAATGGAGAGATGACCACGAAATTCAAATTTATAAACCTTTCGATTTGGACCAAAATATTTTATACATTTTCTTAGAGACTTTTAGTTCCACTGTAAAACAATAAAAAAACCTTGTAAGGTGAACTCTAAAGTGGGTTCTCTCCATGGCCTGCTCCTACTAAGGCCTACCCTTTGTATATACTCATAATGCTATAATAAAACGACATGCTAACCTCATAGTACTGGAAACAATAACAATTGTTATTTAATTAGATTACATTAGCGGTATGCAATTAAAAGATGCGAGCGTCTATTATTTCATTTTAGATCCAAAAATGGCATAATCGTTTGAAGATTAGTACCCATAATAGCTGTTAAAAATATAAGAAAAACGATATACCACAGTAACTTAAAAATATTAAATTAATTAAATGTCAATTAGTTGACAATTAGCGTATGCTAATGAGGGAAGAGCGGCGGCGTTGAGACGCGGCTTCCCTCGGAGACAAATAAACTGTTCTCCTTCACCAAAAGCTTCAACGTGCGAGAGGAACGAAAAGAAATCTTTATTTTAAAAAGCCGAGGGTGGTCAGTGAAGTGTGAACACATCAATAATAATCAAAATTAAAGTGACAGGTAATTCAAACAAAAAAATGTTAACTCAATCAACGAATGATAGAACAAATTATTAATATTCCCACGGTATTCCTCTCGAAAAAACAATAAAATGATATAAAATGAGTCTAGATCTATTAATTGTAGCGAAATGAGCGTACGCAAGTAGGGCAGTGTCAAGCCAGTCGATATGGTACAAAACTATAAATGAATTTAAGTTTTGGTCAATCGACAACCGTGTAAATGGTACGGCAGCGTTGTATCAGATGGCGGAATTCATTTTTAGGGTTTTGAACGTAAATGTGAAGTGTATTGTAGTTCGAAATCACCGTCGGGTTGCAGCACCTGAAGACTGTACTTCGATTTCCCCTGTTTTCTCCGCAACTACTGAACCGATTTTTGATTTCTCAGTCTTATTCGTTCAAGGAAAAATTAGAATTTTCATCATGTCTCAAAAATTAGTGAGCATAGATCTATAAGGCTCTTTCAGAAAATATTTATCAAAAGAGTAAAAATCGCACATGTAGACATCGGTATACTATTTTTTTTATGATTTATTATTAAAAAACTATTAATTGATCCGGAGAAAACGCCGGAATAGTGAATCCGGGGGTTTAGCACAGCTTAAATCTAAGAGACGAATTTTATCACATCAGCTAAGACGGATCATGGTATGATACTGAAGTCCATTGCCCCACTTGTGGTTCTCCTTGTTATTTTAATTGTAAAGAGATATCGTGGCATTGTCGACGAGCGAGGAGAGAATTAAAAGATAACAAAAAAAAAAAGGTACAATGAAACACTCGTAGACACATGAATACAAACATTTTTTTCAACCAAGCTAAATTCGAAGTGTCTAGGGTATTAAATTTGTGTGCCTGTTTTTGACGCTTCCTCGCCCCAAGCACGATACTCTTATGAGAGAGACAAAATTGGCTTCACAGACGGTAGTCAACTGGTCCTCTTACTGCCGTGATGTGTTGGAGTTTTGGGCCCTCGAACGCTCTCACAAAATTGGAGCACCGTGGGAGTCGATGAGGCTAAGTTTGACAAGGAGAAATATTATTGAATGATAGGTTTTATGGTTTGGGTGAGACGGAGGCTCCTGACCTAGACCTCGTATGATCAGGGGGTTCTGGGGATCACGAAAATAATTGTTAGCACTACATAATTCGCATTATCTGCGGTTACATCCCAGGTACAATGAGACTGGTGGTACTTGGAAGTCGTGTTGGCTTCTCAGTTAAATAAAACAAGTCAAGAACATACCCTTCGTCAATGGCAGTCACTTGGTCACCTCGCGGAGTTTCTCAAAGCCTCCCATCGAAGAGACCTCATCGATTCTCATTGATGGAATTACTGGAGCTTATCATTTCTTCATTAGACGTGAACCTTCAACATTATTGCAAACGAGTTAAATTAATGAGAAGTTTCTCGATATTGAATTTTTTAAGGCGGATCCGACAATTAAATTCTACCAAGTGTGCGAGAGAGAGGGAAGATGTCGAAACGTTTTTTCCTCGTTTTGGGCACTAAAAATGGTCCGATTTTTTTTCTGAAAAGCACATTCTCTTTAATTCGGAAAACTCTAGACTGATCTGAGAGCACTTTTTCCAAAAAAAATTTTCTTCCGGAAAATCGGGAAACGAATTTTCCGGGAAAACTTTTTTTCAAAAAAAACCAGGTACACGTTTTGTAGGGTACGACGAGCTGTTTCCAAATCTGTTAATAATTTCAAAATCGGTTAAAAAACGGCGTCGTAATCGCTGTCACAAGATTTAGACGGTGCGGGGAGTGGGGCGCGTCTGGGGTCGTAAATCAAGATACGCAGATGACAGGTTAACACACTGTCATTAGGTTGGCTTCAAGTCAATAAAATTTGTAATATGCAGGATCCATTGAAAAATAAGGAAAAATTTTTGCTAATAAAAAATAAACACATTTAATTTATTCCAGTTTACAGAGCAGTACCTTATCCAGGACTTATCCAAGAGGACCTTATCCTGCAAAAGTTGATGTAAAAGATTTTATTGCTTTAAAAATTGTGCCGGGAAAGCTTTTATTGGCACTCTTCAAAAACATGACGTTATTGGGACCCAAATGGACCATTAGGTGAAAATGCTCTGTACACTGGACAAATTTGCAATCCTAATAAGATAAAATAAAGAAATATGTAAAAAAAATTGCGCCATAATTTATGGAATCACAATTGCTTTGTACGTATACATAGTTCATGAATTAAAAAAAAATGTTTTCTCTCACTTTTTAACTTTCTCAAAGAGAAGTTATTGTATTACCGTCGGATTCGGGTTTTTGGGGAAGGGTCTTCCAGACCCCCTAGGGTCAAACTGACTTTTGATCTTTGCCGGACATGACTTTGTCTGTGGTGCCGGCCGTCCGGCCGTCCGTCGCCTTTTTTCTCGGAACACTTCACGGCCACAATTTTCATCCGATTTTCACGAAATTTTCACACAATCTTCCTTTCGTGGTTATCTTGAAAGTGACGAGAGCGATTTTTGAAATTCGACAAAATGGCGGAGATATGTCTGTCTAAAGTTTGCAAAAATGTACTACGGGCTTTCTACCGGTCCGATCTTCACCAAATTTTAACCAAATAATCTTCACGTGATCCCGATTAAATTTCATTAACTAATTAGGTAATTAATTATGTAATTAGGTAATTATTACTAATTAACTTAATTTTCCCATTTTCATAAAATTATCACCAAATTCAAGTTATGATTGAAAAAAAAATTTTTTTTTCAAAAATTAATTAATTAATTAATTAACTAATTAGGTAATTATATTGAGTTTGAGTGAAATTATTCCCATTTTCATAAAATTATCACCAAATTCAAGTTATGATTGAAAAAAAATTTTTTTTTCAAAAATTCATTAATTAACTAATTAGGTAATTATATTGAGAGTAGAAAGGGGGGCACTATGGGTCGGGGTAGGCGAGGGGGGGAGGGGTGAATCAGAGGGGTAAGTAAGGGTGGGGGAATGTAGGGTGGGGGGTATGCAGGGTGGGGGTTAGCAGGGTGGGGGTTTGCGGGGGTGGGGGTTTGCAGGTGTCCTGTTGTTATGTCTAGCTGCCCCCCCCCCTTGTCAACGTTCGAGACGATTTATGGGTAGTGGAGGGGATTTTAAGATTTTTTGGAGATGGCGGGCATTCTTCCTAGTCTCGCTAGATGAGGGGTGGGGGGGGGGATTTTCGATTCGGAGTCTGGGTCATGGTGGGCGGGAGGGGAAGGGTTGAGCTGAGTTTTTGTTAGGGTTGAAGGGGATGGATATTTTCCTTTCATTTAACACGTTTGGAATCAAAAACAATTATAATATAAAAATAGAAAGTTTTTATTTCAAATTTTTACAGGATAAATATTTGACAGAGTTTCATTAATTCTAGATAATATAGAGATTAAATTAAAACATCGACAAGTGTCTGGTCCATCTTTTGTTTCTTCATCGCTCCATACGCATGCTGTGTAATGTCCATTTCGTGATTTACCGTTGTAGGTGGTCGAACAATTTCTCAGATCTTGAACTAACTCGGTTACCATCATGTAGTCCTTGGCGTGAGGATGATTAATTTTTATATTCTCTATCTCGGCGAGGAATAATCCGTACTTTCGATTTTTCTGAATTGACTTTAACTCGTCCATGCCTGTTTCGAAACTGAGGGGGTTGAGATAAAGATGTGGTAGGAATGAGGGAGAAAAAAAATGGAGAGGGGGTATAAAATAAAAAAAAAATGATTTTAACTTGTCCATGCCTGTTTCGAAAACTGAGGGGGGGCTAGAGATAAAGATGTGGAAGGAATGAGGAAAAAAATGGAGAGGGGGTATAAAATAAAAAAACGGACAAAAAAATAATAGTTTTGAACGATATTTAATTCCTTTATAGCTACAGAATAGGAAGTCTATAAAAATAAAACAATTGGTACATACTTAATAATAATAAATAAATAAATAAATAAATAAATAATATTACACAAACTTTTTTTTAAGCGTATAAAATATTGTATAGATTTTTACAAATAAAAGTAGAATGGCTATAAATAAAGCGAAACTACCTCCGTCTATACATGATACCAGTACATACATTTTAAATTACTTAAAAGTTAACAAATTAGACAGATAGGGAGAGGGGGAGGGGGTTTATTTCGGGTTTAATCTGACTCGAGCTCGTCGTCGTCGTCGTCGTCGTCGACTGAGGGGGGGATTATTATATTTGAAGGACCTGCACCATCGTGAAAACCGAAAGGAAGGGTACCGAATTTAAACCCATCTAACCCCCTCCTTTTTTTTCTTATAGAACAACCCTGATGAGTGGCGGAGGACTCGACATTTCGTCTTGCCCTCTTGTTTGCTGTCACACGAAATGTCTTCTGTTCATTCCGTGTGACTATGGTAAGATCTTTATTTCTACGTATCCCTTTGAACTTAAGGACCGTGCTATCGGGATCATCGGAGACCCAATTCAGCACATGATCCTTTAACGATTTAAAGTTCAAAACACCGGCGGTGCTGTTATTTTGTCTGAACCCTTTCAGCTTGCATACTGACGGTCTCTCTACAGAGAGATCACCGCGGGGTACTACTGAATAAGCGTAGCTTTTTGGCCCCGCGCACACAAACTCCTCAATGTAACTTCCAGGACCATAGCCCGACAGCTCGTCTGTGAAATTACCCAGGTAACCATCCATCGGTAGGTTATAAGTTTTTCCTGGTCTTTCCACGTAAACTAGCGAATCGGTGTCTGTGTACAGGCAATCCGTGCCTAGCACGTCTAAAAATTTGTAAAGTCTTATTCGTGCGAGAGCTGTTGTGTATGCCGCGAGAACTACGTTTACATTTGAATTACTTCTAGCGTGAGATGAGTCTAAATATTTATATTGTATGAGCATTGAATCTGTATTAGTGTTTAGGATATTTGTTTGTGTAACATGTATGTTTGGGTTGTCGAAAAAACTGTGGAATGCTGCGGGGTCCTTCACTATTTCGCTCTGACTAAAATCGTCTCTCTGTGCAAGTTTCCCCCAAAGACTGTTCAGACAGAGCTTAGAGATGAATCTTAAAGCAGGGTTGAATGCTATGTTGTCAGCATTCAGTTTAATACCTTCCCTAACCTCAAATGCGGCCCTGTACGCCTGTTTTGCCGACTCGTCATTGAGGTCGGTCTCCGGAGGATACCCTGAACTCTCCGCCTTGATACGTAGAAACAGATCAATATAATCAGAAAATAAACCTTTGGTCCCTGTAGCCTGGCAGTACGTCAGCATCTCGTACTGCCAAAGCTCATAAATTTTTTGTATTCGGTACCCTTTCCCTAGAGCCACCTTCAATTCGTCCGCGACCCATGTACCGCTTAGTACTCTTTCTCTGTCGTTGTGCGTGCAGGGGTTCTCGTTTTGCACCTCTACGCAAAAGTTACACAGTGCGAAGAAAAGTTTACCATGTCTTTTCATCGGTAACACGGGGTGGTAAAGGTCTCTCGGGGCTAAGACGGTGCATTTAATTAACCCGTTCACACGGTCTAGATCGTTGTAGGAACCGCCTAGAAAACGTCTACACTCGTCATCTCCTACGTAGATCGTTGGATGGTTAATAGGGTATGCACCGTACTTACATATATACGGATATAGAGAGCATATATCCACATAGCGGATTTTGGAACCCCCCTCTACTTTGTGGTATGCGGCCATAGTCTCCGTCCTGCCTCCGTATAAAGCGTCCCGAGGCTGTAGAGCCTCCTGCTCAGACAGGTCGTCGACTAGAATGCTGGAGTAATATTTATACAGGCCGTCGGTGGCCATAAATTTCCTGAATTCGCATTCCCACATGATCTTGAGTTGGTAGCCTGATGCTCTTATCTTGGCGTCGTTCGCTAGAGTTTCCTCGTAGCGGATGTCAAAGGTCACGTTAGATTTTGGATATATTTGTCTACTTCTGTTCGACCTTTGACATTTAACGCAGCCGTGATAAAAGCATCCGTGGAATTGGTATATTGTGCCACGAGATGGTGGCCTAGAGGAGAGACCGTCGACAACGGTCGCCGAGGGGGCAGGTGCTAGGTAACCGTCAACGTAAAGCCCTACTTCGGGAACGAAATATTCGCTCCCGTGGCCGGCGTGCTGAAGACGAACCCTTTCATCGTACTCGACCCAGTATAACCATTTCAGCGCAATTTTCGACTGGTTTTGTCGAAGCCTATACCCGTTAGGTGGTATTATTCCTACGGTATCGGCTTTAAGATGGTTACGTCTAAAGACGCGATTGCAAGCTGATGCGATAGTCATACTATCCGTAAATGGGTCTACATCGGTCAATTCCAAAAAAAGGGTCCTAAACTTTAAGCATGCCTGTCTTAAGACTTCAACGTCTGTCCTACAGTACTTGATGATTTCATCATCAAATATGAACGGTACACCGCTCGCAACCCTCTCAGCGTACCAGTTTTGGAATTTGTTAAACTCTTTGACTGGCATGTTGTCGACGGCATAGAAAGAGGGGTCAGGGACGGGGACAGGATTTCTCCCCATATTTGATTTGGTATTAAAAAGGTACGGGAATGTGCCCTTTACAGCGGGAACCCCAAACGCAGACGACAGTTGGGAGAGGGGGAGAGGAAAAAACGCTAAGCTATCTAAAAAGGTAATGTTATTTTTTATCTTTTTTTCTTTCCTCCTTCTACGCCTATTCCTAACCTCTTCATTCTCAGCCGCCTCCTCCTCATCCCACTCGTCATTGCCTCCGACTGATATTTGTAAAATTTTTGCCCCCCTAAAAATTGGTTTCGGTGCAAGTCCTAATGCTGTTAGTGCGGCGAGAATGAAGAGCCCGTCGTACCCTTGGGAGTTGTGTGCAATAACAACGATCTTATCGAAGATGTTGCCTTTTATCGCGGTCACATACTTGGTGAATTCTTGAGCAATGTCTTTATCTTGATCGTAAAAAACATGCTCGCGAATTCCGCACACGCGGCACACATCGACTTCTACGTCCATGCAATCATGGCAACGTTGTTGGGAAATGCAGAGATTCGGAACATGTAGGGTGGTTCCGTCCGGTAATCTGTCTTCTTGACGACATTCAAAGTCGTAGAAGATAAATAGAGCTTTTCCTGAGGCTGTGGTGGATTTAATAATGGGCATATGACATTGATGCCCTTGTGGAGCGTATTTGGCGCAGTTTGAGCAGTACGATTCTCCGCACACATGAGCATCTCTCTTACTCGTGGCGTCATAGCATCTACTGCATAGAGGACATTGATGAATCTCATCACAAATAGTTTTGCGGGCTGAACATCTGATTCCTCTATTACCTCCCCTAGCTACGACGATTCTATGCCGATCGAAGCATGCACGACTCGGAAACGTTCTTTTACATTTCCCGCAATACACGCCAGCTCCTGATTGTTCGCACTTGTTTCTTCGCTCAACTCCTGACCTGCAGAAAGAGCACGTCATGCTACAGTTTTTTGCGTGTTTATTTTTATCGGCATCGCCGTATATTAGCCCGCATGAGTAGCAATAGGTGCCCCTGAGGAACGCTTTGAGATCGGTTATTACATTGAAGTGATTATCCTTCACCCATAGATTTATAGCTAGTTTTTGAGGATCTCCTGCGCCTATTCCTGTAAAGACTTTCTTTAACCGAGCGTCCCATACATTAATGTAAATGTTCTCCCTTTCCAAGTATGACTGAAAAGTTGAAACATGACTAAGATCCATTCCCCTACCATCGGAAGGGAGTTCGATACCCGAGGCGTTTATGAGTGATATGGATTCGTCGTACTGACTAGTGGTGTCTCTAGATAAACGTTTAAACCTAGCAAATAGCTCTACATCTCCACGATTGGCGAATCGGAGAGCACTTGCTTTGGCCACTACAATCGCCCTCGCCAGACAGAGATTATCTCGATTGACGATTCTGATTATAGACCTTGAGGTTTCAGATTCACGTTCATAGCTATTGTTGTTGTTGTTGTTGTTGTTGGTATTGGTGTTATTAGTGTTATTGCTATTGCGATTGTTAGTGTTGTGAGCGTCGGTAATGTTATTACCGGTGTTTGAGCGGTGATTATTACTGTTGTTAGTTTCAGGATTATTAGATCCATTGTTATTATTGTTGTTGTTGTTGTTGGTATTGTTATCACTCCCTCCCGATGGTGTTTTAACAATTTTGGTCGTTAACTGAAGACCTGACCTGCTTTCTGAGCTATTATTACTCTGGAAAACGCTTTCAATGTGTGCCCCCAGCCCAGCTCCTGTGACCTCGTCCCCTCTATAATACGGAGTCCAGACAGGATCGGCGAAGACAGAATGTGTAAATCCAAACTGAACTCTATGATGAGGCTCTATGGAGTACTTTTGCTTGATGTAGTCGACTACTTCATCGATCAGTCTGCTCACGTACAGAAAAGGGTTAGCCTCGGCTGGTATGTCGATCATACTGAATTTCAGATCATGTTCTTCATACGCAAATCCGGGTCTAAACTTGGACGACTCACTAATTTTTTTGAAAAGGGGAACACCTGATGGGATTTGAGGGGTAGCAGGAGATGCTGAAGGGGATCCTACGCTATATTGACTATTTAGAAGGGCTCTGGTTTCAGCAGGAGGAGATGCTGAAGGGGATCCTACGCTATATCGACTATTTAGAAGGGCTCTGGTTTCACGAGATGTAGAGGGTCTATTTTCGTCGACGTCGACGACGTAGTTCGAGACATTTATCCCTTGTCTATTACGGGGAGTAAGGGGGGTATTATTTTTATCTACACCAACCTTCATAGACGGCCTAGGTAGCTCTTTTGAAGGCTGCGCTGCTGGTGATGACGGTGGTGAATCAGATGATGACGATGACGATGAAGAAGAAGAAGACGATGAGGATGACGATGAGGATGAGGATGAGGATGACGATGACGAAGATGACGAAGACGATGACGAAGATGATGATGATGTTGAAGAGGAGGAAGAATCATCTCGCACGATCCTTCTCCTTTTATTTTTTATCGCCTTTTCCGTCAATCTTCCACGGTCCGAAGGTGCTCGCGCTATTGACAGACGACCGTCTAATCTGGGCAACTCGACATGTATGCCACGACACTAAAAAAAAATAAAAAAAATATTTTATAAAAATATTATAACTAAAGTTTATAATATATATGATATCTTCAAAGTCTCTTTTAAAATAAGTATGTATTTATAACACTTACGAATAATGCGATGATTGGGGAAAATCCACATCCGCGAATTCCTCCATCAGGTGAAAAGCATTCGACCAAATCCTTAGAAAGAAACATTTTTGTTTTCAAATTATTAATCGGTATACAAAAAAAAACTTACTTCGATTGTAGCTTCCCCACTTTTGCAAAGGGCGCATAAACTAAAATTATAGCGAGAACCTCTGTCACTAGCGTTCACCTCTGTGACATCTCCTAATCTAGCTTCACGGTTTGCCTTTTTAAAAAAAAATCACAAAAATGGAAAAAAACATTAAAAATAAATATTATATTAAATAAATTCGTACTTACTTTATAGGCAGCCACTATGGCATTTACTTCGGAGCAATCCTCTAGTAAATGCTTTGCAAAGGACGTCTTTGACGAAAAATTGCGCGAGCAAAAACAAATTATGGGAGACATTTTTTTTCTGCTTTAGAGAAGGGTAAGAGCTTCTTAAAACTAGATGAGAGCTAGTCAGATGAGCTAATGAATTGGAAATACGTTCGGTTAAGAATTTATACCGTCCGGAGAAGGGATGTTTCCGACCTCATCCCTAAAAGGTAAAAAATCAGCCGTCCTCCTTCTCCCTCTCAAGATCTCTGCACCCAATAGAGATCTCTAGTCGGTCTACTATGGAGGGGGTTGTAAATAGAAAAAAATTTCACGCCGAGGCACTATCTTTTGAAAAGCGATATTTATTTACCTGAAAAGGGATGACTTTGTCCACCCTATGAAAAAAAATTAAACCGCCCACATCATCCCTCCTAAAGACTCCAATAGCTAACTTTGAGCGGAGGGGATGATTTTCGGCAAAAAAAAAGTTCTTTTCCTCAACCCCTGAGGAGTTCGAATTAGCTCAAAAACTTCCGAGATGCCTAAGGTGAAGGTTCAAAGATTCGACCCTTTTTATGAAGCGGTAAGTAAATTTTTTTTAGTAGTTTATGTTCAAATTCTTAATAATTCAATGTATCATTCAGAGGGCGAGAGCTATAATAAGGCGATTTCACCACGACACCGAAGGCGATAAACTTTTGCTAAAGTTTATCGCCGAGGAGGAAACTGTGAGTTTTTTTTTATGATGTATTTTTTATTTAATTTGTCTGTATTGGTTTGAAAAAATTTTTTTATTTTTCTTTAATTCTGTTGTATTTTTTTCTTTTCATTTTTATTCTGGCCCCTTAGCGTGAGTTGGAAAGACACGAGCAAAAACAAAAACAACAGCAGCAGCAGCAACAGCAACAAAAGCAGCAGCAGCAGCAGCAGCAGCAACAACAACAACAACAACAACAGCAGCAGTCAGAAGATATACTGGCTGTTTTAACGGCAGAGGAGGTGAACGCCGTTCTTGGGGGCCTCGAGGATGAGAGTGCTCTCTTTTCTGAGATCGAATTGTAAGTTTGTTCATTTTCGTTTATGCTAAGGTAATTTTTCATCTGTTTTCTCGCCATAGCTCTGAGGGAACGGCTGTAGCCGAGAAAGAAAAAGAAGAAGAAGAAACAGATTCGGACGTAATGCTGGAAAGGCTAATGCAAGGGCACAGGCTTCAGACCTGTGTCCAGATAGGACTAAATGTCCTATCAAATAAGATAGCAAAGAGAAAAAACAACTAATTTTTATACTTGTATGTTTTTCAAAAAAACTCTAGAAAAATAAATGAAAGAAAAAACTGTATTTTACTGTTGTTTATTTCAAATCCTTTTTTTTTACAACCTTACAATTTTTTTTTTACTCGTGTCTACGAGAAGACGGGATTTGGGCTAGATCAAATAAAAAAATATATTTGTTTAATTTGAGAATTTTTTTATTTATTCTGGATTAAAATAATTACAATTTTTTTTATAAATTTTACAACAACAAAAAATATATGAATATATTATGCACTATTCTAATTACAATAAATAATAGTAATAAAATTGGAAAAAATCATCTTGTTTTGAGTCTATTATAACATTATTGTAGGAAATCCCTAATAGATCTCTCACGTAAAGTCAACCTAATCAGATCTGCATTTTCGAGAGCGCATTTAAAGTTCGCTCGATCCAATCGGCTATGATGACTGCAGCGGAAATAATAATTATTATTATTATTGCTATTGTTGATGACTTCTTTCCACGGAGGAAGTTCGTGTACCACTTTGAATTTCGTGCTGTGTGAAGGGAATTTATAGCTCAAAAAACGAGCTTTTTGTGCGTCCTTCACATAAATCTGCTTATACATATTAAAGTATGTATCGGCAATTTTGTCGAGTATGTCATACGTGGTCTCTCCCTCTCCCCATTGTAGTCCATGATGGGAGCGTGTTAACCATTTGTTCGGTCCGAAATTCTTCAAATGATCCATGTGTCTGGGGGGTATGAATATCCAGTGTGATGATCCAGTTGTCATTATGTCGGCGATTGCGAGTTCTTTGATTAAAAACTCGTCATGTGGATGTGTCCTTGAGCTCTTTTTGGTCTGAAACCCTTGGAAATCCAGCGCACAAACGTTGAAAGCCATTCTTCTTCTTCTTCTTTTGTCACGGCGTTTTAAACTCGCTAAACGATGTAGATGCGGCGGCGGCGGTGGCGGTGGCGGTGAAGACGTGTATGAGCGTGTGCAATGGTCGAGGAGGTGGGGGTGAAGACTTGAACGAGCTTGTACGTGTCAAAAAATTGAGCGTACAATGAATTTAATAGTAGAGATATCAGGTTTTTATACCACTGCGCGCTGTCTACCTGAGATCCCTTTTATTTTTTTGCTCGAGAACTATTAGACAGGGGTTAAGAATAACCCCTACTACTCTTATTATGTTTGTGATTCTATTAAGAGTGTCTTTTAACGATCCCTGTCAAAGGAGACAAAGAACATAAACGATCGTGAATAATGAGACAATATGCTGTGGTTAAAGCAGGGCAATTTTCCTCTAATTCAAATTCAACTCTTAAATCTATAGTCGAGGACTTTATCGACTCTGCCTGGTGAGAAACGTCAAAACATATCATTGGGTTAACAGTACGGAATAGATCGGGGGTGAGGATTGGAGGGAAACATTCCCCGGTTTGATTAAGGTTATAGAATGATTGACGGAACTTATTATACATATCGTATAAAATGCCAATGTGTCTTTTTTTCCATGAAACATCTAATTGCTCACACGGAAAAATATTCTGGTTTAGGAACACCCTGAAATCTTTCAGAGCTATATTATCGAATGCAGAGCTATTCTTACGTATGGTATCAGTACGTGCGGTTTGGAAAGCAAAAATCAAATACCTAGGGGCATCTACAGAATTTAATGCACGAATAGACCAAGATTGCTTGAGAGTAGCAGGCAAGTTGGGGTATGAGTATAGGTCCCAAACACGAAATGCTAGAGGTAAGGTTTTGTTCTTATCGAGAACTGAGAGTAATTTTATTTTTCTCCTATCCTCGACCTGAATAAAAGGAACTCTCCAGCTCACTTTATTAAGTGTAATTCTAACATTTTCTTCAGCCTGGGCTGTTATCCTCGCCGCGACGCTCTCTGCAGTCGGGCTGACCATACCACTATCCGTTCTCGAACGGATTAAGATTAGTTCGACAGAGGTATTAATTAGTACCTTTTTAAAATCTTCAAAAAACCCTAGAAGGGAGGAGAGGGGGACTACCGCACTAAATTCCCCCGTCGCTGTGTCTAGAATTGGAACATGCCTTGTGTTATGGCCTGGTGGAAGCCATCCTGCGAATCCTAACGCTGTTTTTAGATAATTTTCAGAGAAAGTCGCCAGACCTTTTAGAAGCCCAGCTAATCCAGGGTTCCTTGTCTTGTCGACCTCGACACCTTGAATTTCAAAACGAATCTCTTGAAAGGCGAATGCAATACAATTATTTGATAATGTATGGTATTCGGGGACTTTAGTTGCATCTGCATCTTTCTTTAACGTTCCTTCTACATAAAGATAACTCTGCGAGGGTAAAATATAATTATCAACTGATTTTATAGGGATTCTAATCTCACTAAGATTGGAAAACGAATTAATAAACGGTTGAAATGTCCTATACTCGACCTTTGTTATTGCATCCTCGAATAGAGGTCGCTCATTCAAATCGAGAATGCTGGAATCCATAATCACGGCTTTCTATTTCTTATTCTTTTTTCTGTTTTTTCAAACTATCTATAAAGAGGTGTGAGCCTTAAACCGATTGTTTGAAGAAATTTTTTATTTTCAGAGGATATACTGTTCTGATGAGGTTTTAACTTTGATTTTCGCCTTTTTATCTTAATAGGTCTTACCCTTTCGAAGCTCGACCGCACACTATGTCTGCCACCGATAATGCGCTGTCTTTTTATGCTTTTTTTCACAGGCTTTGCTAGCGATTGTAACAATTTCGAGCGCCTGTGATTATTGTTATTAGAAACTCTAGCACTACGATTATATATAAACATTGGACGATAGTAATAATTGATTTTTATCTTTCTTCACTTGAGAATTCGTTTAATGTGCACTCTGACTGTAATCTGTTCTCCACGAAAATTAATTAGCCGTCCGTTTTGATCAGTTACTCTAATTATGAGGTCTTCGATTGTATGTCCTGTTATCGGTAGATAGACTACGTTTAAGGGTGTCTCGGAGATTTTAAAACCGGGAGGAGCGGTCGGAAAGAATTGGTGAATGATATTAGATTCTTTCGAGTTACTATACGAGCCGCGACTTATGTTCGATTCGATACAGATGGTGTTTACGTCGAAAATATTAACAATGCTCGATGAAATATGTGGTTTTTCTACAGTCGGAGGTAGCTCTAAAGTGTTAAAGTCAAAACCTAGTATCTTTTTAAGTTTAGGTGAGAATTTTACCGCCTCAGAGTTAAAGAGTTCCGTCTTTAGGGTATTTGGATTCGCGGTCAAAGAGAATTGAACGTTACCCTTACCGAGAGCAGCAAGTTGATTAATTACACACTTATTTATATCTGAGATCTCGTAGCTCCCTGCTTCCAATGAAATCGTCTTATCACCAACTAATATTTCACCTTCACACTCCTCAATATTTGGGATGGAGAAATACGTCTCGAAACTCAAAAGACCAATTTCCCAATCGTACTCCTTATTAAGTTCGACAGGGGGAAAAAATAACGCTGTTAGAATAGATTCCCGTGATGTCAGTGTAAATGTAAATGACATTGTGAACGTTGAGTGCTATGTTAAACTCTATTTATACTCCCGAGAAGCGTTCGTGTTGTTAGAAATTTTAAACAGAGATGACCACAGATAACAGTACCTCCGTCCTGATAGCGATCATGATTAAAGTACATTTTTTGAACTCCTCTATCGAGCAAATATCGAATTACGTCTCTAGGAGGTCTCAAGTGACCGTATGAGTCAAAATAAACCCCTTTCTTACCTCTAACCTTCAGAGCTACCCAATGACTTCCTTCGCTGTCGTCATTCTCCAAATTTATTATTAAAGACTGATTGCGAGGACCTCGAGGAAGACGATCTAACTCATTTTTCATAAAAACACCGTAAAAATATGGAATTTTTAATATTTTAGCCGCCTCAATAAGGTCATAATTCGATAGAGGTTTGATAGGGAGTGAGTCTATTAGTTTTTTGAGTGCTTCAGATACAGACCAAGACCCTCGTTGTAAGGTTTCATAAATAGACCTTTACCCGCTGCTATAGCATGTTCCACGATCTGGTTATGTTTCTTGAGCTCTTTGAGCTGATTTGAATTACTTTTCGCCTGATTTATGGATCGTGCCAGGGCACTGCCAGCGGTAACAGCTGTAGCTACTGCAGGGAGTGCTGCGAGCAGTAAAGGTAGGATTCCTCCTTTCTTTGACGGTAGTGTTAACCCTTTTTTAAATCCTATTTTCCCACCAGCTGTTCTCTTTACAGATTTCTTCTTCTTCTTCTTCTTCTTAGGGGTTCTCTTTCTTTTATTCAGACCCCTGAGAGAAGAGCCTACCTTTGCACTCGGTTTGAAGTGTGATGGGATACTTTTGAACGCGTCTCGGGCTTTGTCGATTAATTTCTTGATATCTATCCCCTTTCCACGTCGTCTTGTTCTCTTTTTCTTCTTCTTAATCGTCATCGGAGTATCGTACGTGTCAGCCATGTTTAATGCGGCAAGTTCAACGTTGAAATGGTTGTAGAAGGGGAGGGGGATGATCTATTTATAGGATAATCCTCGGGTAGTCGTTGTCGTCGTCGTCGTCGTCGTCGTGGTATATAAGCGCCGTAATGAGAGCGTTTATCGTCAGTATAGATTATCTCGAAATGTGTATTTAACGAAGTCGCGAGTATGAAGCTAGTGAAACAAGGTAGAGGAGCGGAGGGAGGAGATCTGGACCCTACCGGAAAGTCCTGGGCAAAGTTATTCTGTGAAAGTGATGGCGGAATGCGTCGCCATGGAATATTTCTACCAGATTCTTTGCGCTCTTTAGTTATAGGACCTTCCAATTGTGGTAAGACATTTTTGGTCTTCTCTCTGATAGTAGAGAAAGAGGGATTGTGTTTTGAAAATCTCTATATATTTTCAAAATCGTTGTACCAGAAAAAATATCAGGTACTCTCAGAAATTATGAAAAATCTACCAGAGGTAGGCTTTGAGACCTTTCATAGAAACGAGGACCTTCCCTCCACCGATGAGATAAAGGAAAATTCTCTGATATTGCTCGATGACGTAATCACAGAGTCTCAAAGTGTAATTAGAGACTATTATACATTAGGACGTCATAAAAAGACTGATGTGATTTATTTAGCGCAAACATATGCAAGGTAATTTTATTCATTTATTTATTTTATTAAATTAACTTTTTTTCTCTCTCTCTCCACAGAATACCTAAACAACTGATACGAGATAATGCGAATGTTATAATTGGGTTTAGAATGGATAGTATTAACCTCAAACATATCTACGACGATCATGTTAATATGGATATGACGTGGGCTGATTTTCAGACTTTTGCCTCTGAATGCTGGAAGGATCAGCACGGTTTTATGGTTATAGATAAAACATCAGATCCTAATAAAGGACGATATAGAAAAGGGTTTGACGAATTTCTCGTAGCTGATTAAGATTTTTTCCCCACTCCCGCCTCCTGTCCCCCCTTTCTTATTATTTGAGAGGGAAGGACTCCCTGGAGACAATTATTATTGTAATGTTGCTGTTATCCTCCCGCCCCCGCCCTATAAATAGAATAACATTCTTTAGAAATATGTTAGTATGGATCAAAATCAGGATTCGATGGGTGGGCTGCTTGTTAATAAGAAAAAAAAGAAGAAGCAACCTCAGCAACCATCACAGTTGCAACAGGCGAAGGCGAAGAAGAAGAACGAAGATAAAAGTTATAAACTCGAAATCGCTCGACTGAGCAACAACATTAGACATAAATATCGTAAACTCCGTGAAAATCTGTGTGATCAGAGCACCCAATTAGCAAAACAGACCAAACCTATCGTTGATCCATTAAACGATATTCTCAGTACGCTCAAGAAGCAGTCTGAGATTTACCCGTATAAAGGAGCAGTAGAAGACAATCAGATTGTTCCTGATTTTCGGAAGGAAGACAAAGAAGAAGATGAAGAAGAAGGAGGTGTGGAGGAAGAGGAAGAAGAGATCTACGAAGATGCTCCTATAGATATCTATCATGATGATGATGATACTGATGATGAAAACGGGGGGAGCGATGATGAGGATGCCTATGCAGGTGATGTAGACGGTGAAGAAAGTGGCTCTATCTTAGACGTTACGATGGATGAATACGCAAATTATTATCTTTTAAAAGGTCCTGACGAAGATAATATGTACGGGTTACGTTCCCTTGGTAATAAAAGACTCGTAATAGGGGATAGCAATGCTAGATTCCTCAACGGAGATGTTGTAATAAAAGGTGTTAAATACGATGGATCCCCTGGACTCTATGAACTTCTTTTTCGTAAAGAACCCGATTTGACATTACTTGAACGCTCCGATCTAGATACATACCGTGACATACTGATAGCAACGAATGCTGCAAGACGTGGTTACTCCTCAGAGAACCGTCTCAACGCGAACAGGTCATATAAATATAGAACCATTATAAAAAAACTGCTGACCGAGCATTATGGAAGTGCATATGTTGACATGACGGAGAAAGATATTATTTTCTGGAATAAACCCGACGAACTCATCGATAGATTAAGACTATTATATGCGTCTCAAAGGGCTGGAAACGATAACCATACGAATGAAATTAATTCAATCATAGAAGAGCTGAGGGAAGAGGGAATAATTTATTGAGAATAATTATGTGAGGGTGGGGGGTGGAACGAACAAATTTGCTTATTAGACGTATAATATTTTCGCGTAAAGACATAGACGTTCGACTATTCGATCTGTAAGGATGGGGGAAAAGACGACGACGACGACACTTCGTGAGAGGCTCGTCAACGAACTACATAAACCAGCTCGAAAGAACTTTACAAGACGTCCTGTCCGTCTACTAGGCATACATGATCTCTACGAAGCGGATCTTATCGAACTAACCCCCGATAGAGGTTACAAATATGCGTTAACTTTCATTAACTGTTTTACAAAGTTCGCGAGAGTGATTCCTTTAAAAAATAAGTCTGCGTCGAGTGTCAAGATGGCTATGGAAAAGATCCTAAAAGATATACCTGCTAAGAACCCTTATAATTTAGCGAGTGATCGTGGGAAAGAGTTCTATAATAGATCATTTAAGAAACTAATGGCCGAACACGGAATAAATCATTACTCTACTTTCTCAGGGATAAAATGTCCGTTTATAGAAAGGTTTAACCGTTCTTTAAAAGATATTCTATACAAACGCTTCACTTTACAAGGTAATCGGAAATGGGTAAAAATTCTGCCCGAGGTTGTAGACTTTTATAATTCGAGGGTGCATAGGAGCACGGGTTTACCGCCAAAAGATGTTAATATCTCTCATGAAAAGATGCTAATAAAAAAGTTGAATCCTCTACTCGCTCGAAAACGTACTAAACGTAGGCCTAAATTCTCTTTAAACGAGATTGTAAGAGTCTCATTTAGACGTCATGTTTTCAGTCGGGGGTACACACCTAATTACGGTACAGAACAGTTTTATATCGACTCTATAATTCAATCTGTCCCTTACACTTACATTCTACGTGACGGAAATGGGGAGAAAATCCATGGCTGTTTCTACGAGGAAGAACTCCTCTCCGTTTCAACTCCTGATGTCTATTTAATAGAGAATATTCTCAAAAAGCGTGGGGATAAGTATCTGGTATCATGGCTAGGTTTTCCTCCCGAATATAACAGTTGGATTAATAAAGATGATGTTGTATAGGGTTGCGAGGGCTATCGGTACGATTGTCTTCATTAATCCGACACCCCCCACTCCCTTCTCACCACCCCCCACCCTGGCGCACTTGCAGACCTTTTTTTCATACGTATAAATTGATGATTTTATACCGTACAATTATCAGTCTACAAGCAATGGACGAGTTAAGATATTCAAATAGGTTCTCTATCGGTCCTGGAAAGTATGTCGTTATAGGGTTAACATATTCTCGCGAGCCAGTAGTGGCTTTGACAGGGCGTAAATTTATTCTGCCGTTTCGAATTTCGGACTGGGAAGGACTTGTACGGAGTCAAGCTGATGTCGAAGAGTTACTCAAGAAAGAAAGCGACGGCGAAGATCCGCCTACAAAGCGAATCGAGTTGGACGATCTGATCCTTATTCCTGAGACTACGGGCAAACGTTCGAAGAAAGTTGGTTTTTATCTCAAAAACCCCTTTTATCCCATCTTCAAAACTTTATCGATGGAAACAGCGGTAGTTTTAAGTCGTAAAGAAATTTCGACTCTTTTTGCGTTAACAACGGCAATCAGTCGTTACTTGGAGGATCTGAAGCTATTATTGATAATCCAGGAGTTGACACCCTCCCGTTTGAAATTAGAGACACCGACAACAACAACAACAGCTGCAGCAGCAGACGTCTCCGGAGGCGATATAAATTCTTTAAAAAGATAACATGCACGAACAAGTTCACCCCTTCCAGCCCTGGGAGGGGCCGACCCTCACATAATGTCAGACACTCGCTCCGAAAACATTGTATTTTTTTTTTAATTTATATAAATAATAATAATAGGTTATAAATGGTTAGATAAGATAGTTTATTTGAATAGTTTTTTTTCTCAGGGCTAAGCTCCTGTTCAAGTGGGGGGGGGGTTTAATGAGTGGTAGGGGGTAAGACTTGTTGAGGGAGGAGTTATTAAATGAGAGTGGGGAAAAGGGTTGTATATATAGATCACCATATTTAAAGTAGGTATGACTTTCATTCGTCTCTCGACACTCGTATCAGGAACGTTCTTCTGGATCTTCATCCTTTTTTATCTACTTTTCATCTTAAATCAAAGGTATGTTAAACTTTTTTTTTAAATTCAACATAAGTGTTATTAATATTTGTTTTTTTTTTATTTTTGTTAGAATAATGGATTTCGCTTCAAAGCTCAATAAAGCTTCATCATCGTTCGTAGAGACGAGATCTTTGACTTTTCTTACTAAGGGAAAAGAATATAGAATTCAGGAACTATCGCGTGTGAAAACAAAATACGGTGATGCACTCGTCGCCCTTTTGAACGATTCGGGGGAATTGTTTAAAACATTCCTGCCGCAAAGAATATCCGATGTCACATCAGAAGAGGACATAACGCAGTTCAACTTGACTCCACGGCTCTGTCTTGTCTATACAGGAACCAAGGACAGACGCCACTGCATCGAATTTTCTTCAATGTAGTTTTGTATCATTGAGAAAATAAAATGTTTAAAAGATGAACAAGCCTTTATTTTTTTTACCTTCTTCAGATTCACACCCTCAGCTCTCATTCCCACGCCTGCATTTTTTTAAACTTGTAGCATAAATCTCGAAACCCTTCCGTCACCCATAATTCCAATTAGGACATCTTAATCGGCTTCTCAATTTTCACACCCTCACCTTCCCACGCCTGCATTTTTTTTAAACATGTAGCATAAATCTTGATACCCTTCCGTCACCCCTAAATCGAACCAATTAGGACATCTTAATCAGCTTATTCACACCCTCCACCTTCCCACGCCTGCATTTTTTTAGACATGTGGTAAAAATCTTAAAACCCCACCGCCACCGATAAATTAAACCAATTAGGACATCTTGATCGGCTTCTCAAATTAACACCCTCACATTCCCACGTCTCCAAAAATCTTAAAATCCCCTCCGCCACCCATAAATCGTCTCGAACGTAGACAAGCAGCTAGACATAACACCTGCAAACCCCCACCCCCGCCAACCCCCACCCCGCAAATCCCCACCCTGCTAACCCCCACCCTGCATACCCCCACCCTCCATTCCCCCACCCTTACTTACCCCTCTGATTCACCCCTCCCCCCCTCGCCTACCCCGACCCATAGTGCCCCCCTTTCTACTAAAGTGGAAGGAGTCGCGGATGTAGGAAGGTTGAGAGGATTGGTTGGAGTTGGGAGTCTACGAAAGCAGAGAGCCTTTCAGTTAAGGAGTCGTACGAAGCTACGATGGATCGACCAGGGGGAGTTGTGGTAAAGGGTTTGTGGATTTTGGAGGAATGTAATAGGAGAAATAGTAATTTTGAGGATGTAAAAGGAAGAGGAACGGGGATTTTTAGGGAGGAGGAGATCGGCATCCAGGGGGTTTAAATTTTCTTTTTTCAAGTGTTTCTTAAGGTAAGCGTCTATTTCTTTCTGGAATTTTGGAGTGGGATCATTTTTGAGGATTTGGTACTGAGAAGGGTCGTTCAGAATTTTGAGGGATTCTTCAATGTAGTCCTGTTTGTCAAGAATTACTATTTTCCCCCCTTTGTCAGCCTGTGTGATTATTATGGATGGATCTTTTTTCAATAGGTTTAGGGCTTTGGATTGGGGGACGGTCAAGTTTTTTTGGGAAGGTGAAAGGGGGTTGAAAAATCGGGAGATGAGACTTGGTCCATGACTTTTGAGATAAAAACTTCGACTGGGTGGTTGGCAGGGGCGTAGCGTCAGGGGTACCGCAGGTAGCGGCGCTACCCCAGAACAAAAACGAAAAAAACAAAGATTTTTTAAGATTATATAATTTTTTTAAATTAGGTATCATTTTTATTTATTTTCATTTTTTTTTAAATTATGTACCAAAATAAAAATAAATTTTCACAATTTTTGGAAAAAAATTAGCTCAAATCACAAGTTTAAGCCAACCTCAGTTTAAATCTCCCGCGTAATATGCGACATTTAGCGCTCACCGTTGAGTCACAAGCGAGCCGCTTTCGATTTCTCTATTGGGGGAGCGCACCACGGTATAAGGGACCTGGGGGTCAATGACCAACACTGATTCCAGCGTTGGTGTGTGAGTTGTGTCTGTGTTAGTAAGTTTCCGTCAAGGCCAAATGACGTCATGGTCACCGCTAAATTTCTGCGCTTCCAAAGGGATTTGAACGAGCTGGATCGAACCTCGAACAATCGATTGTTAAGAACACCTTGGTTAAGAACTAAGAAGGTTTCTCTTTCCCACGAGTTCTTGTTGTTTGTTTTTGCATAGTGGTTGTGTTTATTGAGTTATTAACAATTTTCTATTAAAATAAATTATTTATCTTTTGGAAAATGGCAATGGAGGCTTGTTGTGTGAACTGACGCTTTTATTATGAACAAATTCAGTGACAAGTGTGATATTTATTAAAAACCGGCCGGTCCTAGCTCTCTCGATTTTTTCGGCACGATTTGGACTAATGGCAGAAGTAGTCGATTACGAGGTGAGTTTTAGGGTAGGGTCCTCCTACTTAAATCGAGGATTTACTATGACTTATGAGTTTTCTTTGACTCGGGATCCGACACCGCTCGCCTATTTTGAGTTTTGAATCGCGAGGGAACTCGCTTCTTGTAGTAGCACTTTTTGCCTCTGAGACATTTCTGTTGAGGAAAATTCACATGGTCTGTCTCCGGCTTTACAATATGACATTAAAAATTAGGAATATCCGGGTAAAATCTGCGTTATATGAGAAGATTAGAATTG
>JAGWEN010001361.1:0-30223 GCA_018703685.1 Orius laevigatus | reverse complement strand
TTGCCATGGCAATATGGTGACAGGACCTTTACCCCCCCCCACTAGTTCAATTGGCCCGTCTATACATAATATATAGTATTCTTAGACAAGGTAGATCGATTTAGTAAAAAAATTGGATTAAATGGCATACTAAACTGAGTAAAAGTCCATTTTCTAGCGTTTCCTATCTCAATCCGTCTTGGATTTATAATTTTTTTTCACCTAAAACCTTCAATATCTCAAATTCCGTTATTAATTTCAAATTTCCAGTGCCAGATTTGGAATCAGCGTTAAATTTTACATCAGAAATAATAGTTTTAACCATTCATAATTGAAAACTAAAAAGCCCACACATTAGAAAATAGGTGCACGTTTTTGAATGCTTAGGCTTTATGGTTTGATGAATGGTTAAAAACTGTCATTTCTAATGTAAAATTTAAAGCTGATTCCAAATCTGGCACCAGAAATCTGAAATTATTTGGAGAACTTGAGATATTGACTGTTTTATGTGTAAAAAACGTGTTTTTAGTGAAAAAATCCTTTAAAAAAATCAAAACTTCAAGACTGATGAGATAAGAAACCCTAGGGTTTTACTCAGTTTAGAATGCCATTTAACCCCCCCCCCCCCTAAGTGAGACATATTGGGCTGGGATAATATATTATGTTGTGTCGTCAGGCTTCATTCCTATGGTTTAGTGAAATAATCCTCAATTTATGGTAAGTTTTTGTTTTATTTTAGTAGAAATAGCTGAAACTTAAGAGCGAATTTTCAGGGCTCTAGAAATTGAAGTGAAATGTCAGTTTGGAGCCTGAAAAAAATATACAAAAGGTTTGTTTTTCAAGTTTTTCATAGCTTAAAAGTGTTAAAATCGATGGGAAAAGGTAAGATGATTGAACTTCCTTAAAATGAAGCTCCTTTTTCATAATACACTGATAAAGGTAGGTAAATAAGCTAATGGTATCATTTCTGGTGATAAATACAATCCTGGAAGACAAGATAAGTATCTATTAAAGCATTTTTATTGGTCATTCCTCCTGCCTTAACCGGCCAACACATCTTGACTGTGCTCTACAACTGGACATCTGTTGTGTGCAACTTTCTGGAAATTTACTTGAAACTCCAAAGGTATTTATTGAAAACTAAAAAAAGGTAAATTAATTTAATATTTTATTGCCTTTTGCTATTAATTTATTTCAGATTTGACATAATGCCCCTGAAAAGAGGGAAGTTCTAAGAACTGATTTTTAGAGTAAAAAATTCTATTGCAGTATCATGAAAAAAGGTACCTTACCTACTAATTTTTGTAGAAATGACTAATTTTTCTGTATTTTAGAAGAGGACTTGAGTGCGATGACTATAAAGCGTCCCATCGATATATGGAAATGGAAATCCCTGTAACGAAGCTCAAAAAATAAAAGCGTTCAAATTATTTCTTTTTTTAATTTAAAATTCAAGAAAAACCATCAAAATTGAGAGCCATCATCTTCCATCCCAAATCCCGACCCCTCAAAGGTTGCCTGAAATAACTTCCAAAACGTATTCAGGACCACATGAAGCCCATTTAGGTAGCGATTTATCGCAAATTGATCTTCATACTTTGAAATCACTTTTTTGGCAGAAAATTCGCTGTTTTAAGACATGTGGAGGTCCATACGAAGGTAAGGCTGCCAGATTGCATGATTTGTAGCTGTATTTCAGCTCCAAAAATGGGGAAATTTCTCTTCATCCAATATTTTTGAAGGTTTGGTCTGGTAGTTATGGAAGGCCTTTCTTTATCAAACAAGGTTCAAAATTTGACTAAAAAGTGTCTTTTCTTGTCAAAAAGGGTCCCGAAAATCAAAAAGGGTTTCTTTGTCAAACTGTCTGAAAAGTGACTTTTCTTGTCAAAATGGTAAGGGCCTTTCTTTGTCAAAAGTTCAAATTTGACTGAAAAGGGTCTTTTCTTGTCAAAATCTGGTTAAAAGGGCCTTTCTTTGTCAAATAAGGTTCAAAATTTGACTGAAAAGGGTCTTTTCTTGTCAAAATCTGGTTGAAAAGGGCCTTTCTTTGTCAAACAAGGTTCAAAATTTGACTGAAAAGTGTCTTTTCTTGTCAAAATCTGGTTGAAAAGGGCCTTTCTTTGTCAAACAAGGTTCAAAATTTGACTGAAAAAGTGTCTTTTCTTGTCAAAAAGGGTCAAAATCTGGTTAAAAGGGCCTTTCTTTGTCAAACAAGGTTCAAAATTTGACTGAAAAGTGTCTTTTCTTGTCAAAAAGGGTCAAAATCTGGTTAAAAGGGCCTTTCTTTGTCAAACAAGGTTCAAAATTTGACTGAAAAGGGTCTTTTCTTGTCAAAATCTGGTTGAAAAGGGCCTTTCTTTGTCAAACAAGGTTCAAAATTTGACTGAAAAGTGTCTTTTCTTGTCAAAAAGGGTCAAAATCTGGTTGAAAAGGGCCTTTCTCTGTCAAACAAGGTTCAAAATTTGACTGAAAAGTGTCTTTTCTTGTCAAAAAGGGCCAAAATCTGGTTGAAAAGGGCCTTTTTTTGTCAAACAAGGTTCAAAATTTGACTAAAAAGTGTCTTTTTTTGTCAAAAAGGGTCAAAATCTGGTTGAAAAGGGCCTTTCTTTGTCAAACAAGGTTCAAAATTTGACTGAAAAGGGTCTTTTCTTGTCAAAAAGGGTCAAAATCTGGTTGAAAAGGGCCTTACTTGGTCAAAAAAAAGGTTCAAAATTTGACTGAAAAGTGTATTTTCTTGTCAAAAAGGGTCAAAATCTGGTTGAAAAGGGCCTTTCTTTGTCAAACAAGGTTCAAAATTTGACTGAAAAGTGTCTTTTCTTGTCAAAAAGGGCCAAAATCTGGTTGAAAAGGGCCTTTCTTTGTCAAACAAGGTTCAAAATTTGACTGAAAAGGGTCTTTTCTTGTCAAAATCTGTCCGAAAAGTTCTATGACAAATTGAATGTCAAGACTTTTCTTGTCATTAAGGTTCAAAATGTGGCCAAAAAGGGAGTTTTCTCTCCCACCCTAACCGGTTTGCACCCCACGGGCCACGAGACGCTCAGCTGCGCGATCACAGCGCTCCAACTTGTAACTAGTGACTCCCCTTTCATGTTTGCGCCCAGCGTGAAGGGGCACGTGGGCTGACGTTCCCGGCATAAATTCCCAGATCGTAGGACAAAGGAGCCGACCAGCCACCTTTCTTCACTTTTCAATGGAAAACTCTTGGAGTTTCTTACTGACAGCCTCCCACGAGTTAAGGCTCGTCACGTGAGTACCTTCAGAAAATTATCCCCCAGAATTTTTATTTTATTTATAAATTATAAAAACCATTCAGTTCTGAGCTGTCCATAAATATTTAATTTTTTCCCACAATCCAGCCTTCCCCTCCAACTCCAAATTGTATCCATAAGTTTTATTGGAGCCCTTTTTTTTTTATAAAATGAAACTTTTTTTTCCCCAAGCTATTTTTATAAAACAATTATAGTGACAACTAATTTTTATGTTAATCTGTTATCAAAATTATCAATCATCCGAGTTCCCTCCCCCTGCTGTGGCAACTTTTCAATTTTCCTCCGATTCGTGAGAATGATTAATTACGTAGTTATCAATAAAAACTTGAATTTAATTTTCATTCCCTATTAAAAATCGTTTCGAATTCTTTAATTCGCATTCAAATTCTTTAAATTTTTCTATTTTTTTTTCCATTTAAAAGCTGTTTCGTCCATTTAAAAGTCGTCATCAATCATTGCGCCATCTTGGAAATTTCCAATTTGATCTATGATCCCCTTTTATTTCTTTTCGTATTATATTTTTGTTTACCCGACTTCATTATTATGTAGGTAATTATTTTATTTTTCAGAATTTTTTTTTATTATTTATAGATCACGTTAAAGGATGAGAAAATTTTTGTTGTTGAGATGATGCGATTTTGACTTTTGACGTCATTATGAGAATGCCCTCCGGCATCCCTCCCATTCTGGATCTCAAATTCGCAGCATCATTGTACCTCCTTGGTTAGTGAGTTTTTTTATCTTTCTTTATCCTTCTCATCTTTTAAATTTACCATTTTCTTAGACAATAAGTTCATTTTCTAATTCATATTATTTAGGTATCTAATTTTTAAATTTCTCATAAATGAAGTGATGGTTTTAATTTCGTCCCCGCGATTTTGGTAAAGGGTCCAGGTGTCAAAATGACCCTTCGTCTTTATAGGTCTAAACTTAATCTTTCTAAACTTTAAATTGTTAATTGAAATTTTTAAATTGTTATAAAAAAGTAAACATTTTGTAGGAACTAATTTTTATTTCTGTTAACCTATAAATTACCAAAAGTTCCCTCCCACTGCGCTCCCTGCTGTGGCAAGTTTTCCCTTCGATTCGTGATAATGACGTAGTACACTACTTATTTTCAAACTAAAATTTAAATTTCTTTTTTATCCCCTATTAAAATTCATTTCAAAATGAATAATTTTTCTTTCTTTTTTTCATTTTTTTTTCATCAGATCATTTAGAGTTGGAAAAAATAATTTTGTGTTGTGATTGTGATGATTCGATTTTGTTTTGACGTCATAATCAGAATGGCCGAATCCCGAATCCCGATGCCCCTTCCTCAGTCGGACTCGCAGCATCGTTTTACCTCCTTGATTCGTGAGTTGTTTTTATCTTTCTTTATCCTTTTAATCTTTTAAATTTTCTTAGATAATAAGCTATTATTATGCTATTTATTATCTATTTTCTAATATCTATTATGCAAATGTTCTAAATATGTATCTAATTTTTAAATTTCTCATAAATGAAGTGATGGTTTTAATCTCGTCCCCGCGATTTTGGTAAAGGGTCAAGGTGTCAAAATGACCCTTCGTCTTTATAGGTCTAAACTTAATCTTTCTAAACTTTTAATTGTTGAATGAAATTTTTAAATTGTTATAAAAAAAATTTGTAGGAACTAATTTTTATTTCTGTTAACCTATAAATTACCAAAAGTTCCCTCCCCCAGCGCTCCCTGCTGTGGCAACTTTTCCCTTCGATTCGTGATGACGTAGTTAACTACTTTTTTTAAACTAAAATTTAAAATTCTTTTTTATCCCCTATTAAAATTTATTTCAAAATGAATAATTTTTCTTTCTTTTTTTAATTTTTAATCATCAGATCATCTGTTGGAAAAAATAATTTTGTATTTTGATTGTGATGATTCGATTTTGTTTTGACGTCATAATCAGAATGCCCGAATCCCGATGCCCCTTCCTCAGTCGGACTCGCAGCATCGTTTTAACTCCTTGATTCGTGAGTTGTTTTTATCTTTCTTTATCCTTTTAATCTTTTAAATTTTCTTAGATAATAAGCTATTATTATGCTATTTATTATCTATTTTCTAATACCTATTATGCAAATGTTCTAAATATGTATCAAATTTTTAAATTTCTCATAAATGAAGTAATCTCGTTCCCCCGATTTCGGTTAGTTTCAAGAATGTGTCTAAATGACCCTTTGTTTTTATCGGTCTTAATTTAATCTTTTTAATCTTAATCTAAACTTAAACTTTTAAATTGTTACAAAAATTTACTTAACCTATAAGTTAAGTAAAATTCAATCGTCCGAGTTTCCTCGATTTTCCTCCCTCCGATTCGTGAAAATGACGTAGTTAAAAACTTAAATTTTATTTCTTTTTATCCCTTCTTTAAAATGGTTTCGTTTTCGTCTAAATCTGCTTTAAATGTCCATTCGATTATTTAAATAGTTTTATTTTTCCATCTAAAAGCCGTTGAATTCCGATTACGTCAACGATCATTCCGCCATCTTGGAAATTTCGCCCCCGTTTATTTCTTTTCATATCAACCCGAATTCGGTAATTATTTTATTTTTAATCATTAATAACTTTTTTTCAGATCATTTAAAAGAACGAGAAAATAATTTTGTGTTGAGATGGATTTTGTTATGACGTCATTATCAGAATGCCCGATGCCCCTCATCCCAGAAGTGTTCAGAATAAATGAATATCTGGATCATGGAAGGAATGCATTCCATTTTGGTGAACTGTTAGTTATTATTATTGTTATTATTGTTATTTATTTAATGCAAGTTACAGGTATAACCCTAAATAGCGTACAATGGCGTGGATTAGCCATCATGGCCCCCTTCATATCTGTGTAAAGAACGCGACACCACTATCACCTGAAGATTCGAGATCGCTCCCAATTTCAAGATATGTGTGAGTCAGTAATTAATTTAATTTAGTAAATCTAACTTAATCTTATTAATAAGATCATTAATTTAGTTTTCAAGGCTCTTTTGACCGAACAACATGATATTAATTAGTAATAACGTCCAATTTAATCGATATTAGAAGTATCTTTAATTAAAATTTCCATTCAATTTAACTTTTTCAAATCTTAATGGAGAAAATAATTTTTCAATTTTACAATATTTACTCAGGAATTATTCATTTTTAAAATTTTAACTTTAAATTGAGAAAACAAAATGAAGAAAAGAAGAACGAAAAAGCTGCAAAACGATGAAGATTTCTTATTAATTTATTCTAAAATTAACACAATTTAGCACTCAACATAAACTGGGAAAAAATGGCACCTATATTATAGCTAATTTGAATTTGATTTTTTTTTTTCTTTCTTGAAAAACTTAAGCATTTTTACAAGAATTAAAATAAAATGATAAAAATTTGTTTTAAAAACCTTTTTCTGGAGCAGCCCTATTCTTGAATACCTGATAAAACGGGTGTAATGTGTCGTTTAAATCCTAAATAGCAGATAAACGAATATTGTGTGAACCTGTGCTGTCCTTTTTCTTAGCTATTGCACCCTCATAATATTAGATTGTACTTTTATTTGTATTATTAACGCTGGGTTGTTAAATTTTCCTCGCTTTCCTTGGGAAGTACCTTAAATACCCAGGGACTGGGTCAAATATTTGAATTAGTTAAGGTACGCTTGTCCTAATCCTCTCTGCTTTATGAAGTCCTCCAGCTCGCCCTCAAATTCTTGGATGAGCTCTGAGCAGTTTGAGGGATTCCCAAATGGGCAGAATCATGTAAATTCAATAAGGAAACGCTTATTCATCGTAATCCTTCCACTTTAGGAGGTACTCGACTTTCCTAAATCTTATTTGCTGGTTTATGACCTTTTCCATCCTATTAGTCTTTCTCCTCCTCTACTGTAATCCTGGCGGATAACAGTCCTCCTGCTCTAGCACACTGAATCACATTTGTATTTGAACCGGATAATCATGTTTTGTATTGGAAATTATGTCACTCTATGTGATGTTCATATAAAAATTCTGAACTTGATTATTTTATATTTATCTATATTTGTTGCTGTTTAACACCCAGGGACTGGACCAAAGGAATGATTTATTTTTAATAATCCTTCGTTTAACTTCTCTTTAATTAGACTTGTTGTGAAGTCTGTGTGTCAAGCCTTTACACTAGAATTACCACGCATGCATTATTTCGTGAGCAATCTGGTGATATGTACCGGGATTTGTACCGGAAGGAACGAGTTGTGGTTCTGAATAAACGTCGATATCGTACCCTGGTCTTAAGACTTGCTTTCTCTGTCTCTGTGGTCCTTAGCCTCAGTCTGTCTCTGTCGTCCTTAGTCTGTCATTCTGTCTCTGTCGTCCTTAGTCTGTCGTTCTGTCTCTGTCGTCCTTAGTCTGTCGTTCTGTCTCTGTCGTCCTTAGTCAGAATCATGTAAATTCTATGAGGAAACGCTTATTCATCGTAATCCTTCCACTTTAGGAGGTACTCGACTTTCCTAAATCTTATTTGCTGGTTTATTACCTTTTCCAGCCTATTAGTCTTTCTCCTCCTCTACTGCAATCCTGGCGGATAACAGTCCTCCTGTAATCCTGGCGGATAACAGTCCTCCTGTAATCCTGGCGGATAACAGTCCTCCTGTAATCCTGGCGGATAACAGTCCTCCTGTAATCCTGGCGGATAACAGTCCTCGTAATCTGGCGAAACAGTCTCCTGTAACTGGCGGATAACAGTCCTTATCTGTAATCCTGGCGGATAACAGTCCTCCTGTAATCCTGGCGGATAACAGTCCTCTAATCTGGCGGATAACAGTCCTCCTGTAATCCTGGCGGATAACAGTCCTCCTGTAATCCTGGCGGATAACAGTCCTCCTGTAATCCTGGCGGATAACAGTCCTCTACTGCAATCCTGGCGGATAACAGTCCTCCTGTAATCCTGGCGGATAACAGTCCTCCTGTAATCCTGGCGGATAACAGTCCTCCTGCTCTAGCACACTGAATCACATTTGTATTTGAACCGGATAATCATGTTTTGTATTGGAAATTATGTCACTCTATGTGATGTTCATATAAAAGTTCTGAACTTGATTATTTTATATTTATCTATATTTGTTGCTGTTTAACACCCAGGGACTGGACCAAAGGAATGATTTATTTTTAATAATCCTTGGTTTAACTTCTCTTTAATAAGGCTCGTCGTAAAGTCTGTGTGTCAAGCCTTTTCACTAGAATTACCACGCATGCATTATTTCGTGAGCAATCTGGTGATATGTACCGGGATTTGTACCGGAAGGAACGATGTGTGGTTCTGAATAAACGTCCATATCGTACCCTGGTCTTAAGACTTGCTTTCTCTGTCTCTGTGGTCCTTAGCCTCGTTCTGTCTCTGTCGTCCTTAGTCTGTTGTTCTGTCTCTGTCGTTCTGTCTCTGTCGTCCTTAGTCTGTCGTTCTGTCTCTGTCGTCCTTAGTCTGTCGTTCTGTCTCTGTCGTCCTTAGTCTGTCGTCCTTAGTCACAGTCTCTATGTAAATTCTATGAGGAAACGCTTATTCATCGTAATCCTTCCACTTTAGGAGGTACTCGACTTTCCTAAATCTTATTTGCTGGTTTATTACCTTTTCCAGCCTATTAGTCTTTCTCCTCCTCTACTGCAATCCTGGCGGATAACAGTCCTCTACTGCAATCCTGGCGGATAACAGTCCTCCTGTAATCCTGGCGGATAACAGTCCTCCTGTAATCCTGGCGGATAACAGTCCTCCTGTAATCCTGGCGGATAACAGTCCTCCTGTAATCCTGGCGGATAACAGTCCTCTACTGTAATCCTGGCGGATAACAGTCCTCCTGTAATCCTGGCGGATAACAGTCCTCCTGTAATCCTGGCGGATAACAGTCCTCTACTGCAATCCTGGCGGATAACAGTCCTCCTGTAATCCTGGCGGATAACAGTCCTCTACTGCAATCCTGGCGGATAACAGTCCTCCTGTAATCCTGGCGGATAACAGTCCTCCTGTAATCCTGGCGGATAACAGTCCTCCTGCTCTAGCACACTGAATCACATTTGTATTTGAACCGGATAATCATGTTTTGTATTGGAAATTATGTCACTCTATGTGATGTTCATATAAAAGTTCTGAACTTGATTATTTTATATTTATCTATATTTGTTGCTGTTTAACACCCAGGGACTGGACCAAAGGAATGATTTATTTTTAATAATCCTTGGTTTAACTTCTCTTTAATAAGGCTCGTCGTAAAGTCTGTGTGTCAAGCCTTTTCACTAGAATTACCACGCATGCATTATTTCGTGAGCAATCTGGTGATATGTACCGGGATTTGTACCGGAAGGAACGAGTTGTGGTTCTGAATAAACGTCCATATCGTACCCTGGTCTTAAGACTTGCTTTCTCTGTCTCTGTGGTCCTTAGCCTCAGTCTGTCTCTGTCGTCCTTAGTCTGTCGTTCTGTCTCGGTCGTCTTTAGTGTGTCTGTCGTTCTGTCTCTGTCGTCCTTAGCCTCAGTCGTTCTCTGTCGTCCTTAGTCGGTCGTTCTGTCGTCCTTAGTCTGTCGTCCTTAGTCACAGTCTCTATGTAAATTCTATGAGGAAACGCTTATTCATCGTAATCCTTCCACTTTAGGAGGTACTCGACTTTCCTAAATCTTATTTGCTGGTTTATTACCTTTTCCAGCCTATTACTCTTTCTCCTCCTCTACTGCAATCCAGGCGGATAACAGTCCTGCTCTAGCACCCTGAATCGCATTTGTATCTGAACAGGGTAATCGTGCTTTGTGTTCTAAAAAATGCTGTGTCTGGGCTTGTTTAATGGCTGCGGTATTGTAATCGGCTTCCCATTGACCTTAAGCTGTAACTCAAGTGGATAGCAGTCTTCCTGTTCTACTGACGTGCCAAGCACACTGAATCACATTTGAATTTATACGGCATTGTCATGCTTTGTATTTGAAATTTAGGGTCACTTCCTTAACTTGCGATGATTTCATGTAGAAGTGAAAGTTTTGCACTTATTCGAGACTGCTTTCTCTGTTTCCTGTCATATCGTACCCTGGTCTGAAGACTTGCTTTCTCTGTCTCTGTGGTCCTTAGCCTCGTTCTGTCTCTGTCGTCCTTAGTCTGTCGTTCTGTCTCTGTCGTCCTTAGCCTGTCGTTCTGTCTCTGTCGTCCTTAGTCTGTCTCTGTCGTCCTTAGTCTGTCGTTCTGTCTCTGTCGTCCTTAGTCTGTCGTTCTGTCTCTGTCGTCCTTAGTCTGTCGTTCTGTCTCTGTCGTCCTTATTCTGTCGTTCTGTCTCTGTAGTCCTTAGTCTGTCGTTCTGTCTCTGTCGTCCTTAGTCTGTCTCTGTCGTCTTTAGTCTGTCATTCTGTCTCTGTCGTCCTCGAATTTTAAGAGCTTGGAAGTTGGAGGTTTGAGTCTTACTTAACAAAGCAATTACACTCGAAAAATTATTTGTTCAAAAACATGATAACTATTATATCGACGGTTGGAACTTTTTGTTTGCTGGTCTAGTGAGAAAATCGGATTGCCGAAAGATGAGAAATTTAGTTTCAACGAATGAGTCTTTCCATCGTAATAAAATCCTTGAAAAGTAACTGTGTCTGCTGGTGAATTTCTGATGCTGTTGCTTATTCTAACACAAGAAGAACCCACTGAGCATTTTAAGTCTTGGCCATTGTTTGATTTCAAATGCAACAACGTTATCGCTTTCTCACACATTGGTTGAAGAGTGGCGCCTTCTCAACATTGAGTGTTTCCTATCAAGAATGCTTAAAACTCCATTTTCAGATAACAGTTTGAATGAATCGGACGTAAAACTTGGAAACAAATTATCCAATAATGTCTTGTAGCTTTCTTCTTCGATTGTTTTCAGTCCCAAAGATACCGCAGTTTGTAATTAGCAATAGTAGAAGAGTATGAGGAGTTTTTTTAAAAATGTAATCCGAAAAATACTTTTTGTAAAGGAGCGATGAGATATTTTAAGGCGACTTCACCTCCCATGCATCCGCTACAGAATCAAAATCAGCCTTTTCGACGTACAAATAATTCAGGAAAATTTGGCAATTTTAGTGTCAAAATCTTCAATCAAATGTGATAACTTTCTTTAAATCCGCTAAGCATACTTTCGAATACGGGGCTTGCTACTTTGAGGAGCAACGAATGGCATTTGGACAATGTAACTTCAAAGGTGTCCAAGTCCAAACTTGCTTCAAACGGTAAACTTCTTCTTCAATTGAGCTTTTCGTGTTCACCTTTTTGGATTTTCAACAAACGCTAACTAGACAACCATGCCGGGAAACTAAAATGCAGGTTGACTCGAGCACAATCCCTGAAAACTGGCGCGTTTTCAACATTTTGATGAAGGATAAATTAAGCTTCTTGTATCAAACAGGACTATTTGCCGATTTAACATCGAAATCAAAAATGAAGATGAAACTGAGATTGTCAATTCCATTCGTTGCTCCTCAAAGTAGCAAGCCCTGTATTCGAAAGTATGCTTAGCGGATTTAAAGAAAGTTATCACATTTTGATTGAAGATTTTGACACTAAAATTGTCAAATGTTCTAAAGTATTTGTACGTCGAAAAGCTGATTTGATTCTGTAGCGATGCTTGGGAGGTCGCCTCAAAATATCTCATCGCTCCTTTACAAAAGTATTGTTCGGATTACATTTTAATCCTCATTCTCTTCTGCTATTGCTAATTACAACACTGCGGTATCTTTGGGACGGGCTACTTTGAGCGAGCAAACGAATGGAATTTGACAATCTCAGTTTCATCTTCATTTTTGATTTCGATGTTTAAGTCGGCAAATAGTCCTGTTTGATACAAGAAGCTTAATTTATCCTTCATCAAAATGTTGAAAACGCGCCAGTTTTCAGGGATTGTGCTCGAGTCAACCTGCATTTTAGTTTCCGGCATGGTTGTCTAGTTAGCGTTTGTTGAAAATCCCAAAGGTGAACACGAAAAGCTCAATTGAAGAAGAAGTTTAACCGGTTTGAAGCAAGTTTGGACTTTGGACACCTTTGAAGTTACTTACCTACTAGATACTCTCCTAAATCTTATTTGCTGGTTTATTACCTTTTCCAGCCTATTAGTCTTTCTCCTCCTCTACTGCAATCCAGGCGGATAACAGTCCTGCTCTAGCACCCTGAATCGCATTTGTATCTGAACAGGGTAATTGTGCTTTGTGTTCGATATTGTGTCACTATTTGTGATGTTCATATGAAAATTCTGTGTCTGGGCTTTTTTAATGGCTGCGGTATTGTAATCGGCTTCCCATTGACCTTAAGCTGTAACTCAAGTGGATAGCAGTCTTCCTGCTCTACTGACGTGCCTAGCACACTGAATCACATTTGAATTTATACGGCATTGTCATGCTTTATATTTGAAATTTAGGGTCACTTCCTTAACTTGCGATGAATTCATATAAAAGAAAAAGTTTTGGACTTATTCGAGATGCTTTCTCTGTCTTCCCTGTCATATAATACCCTGGTCGGAAGACTTGCTTTCTCTGTCTCTGTGGTCCTTAGCCTCATTCTGTCTCTGTCGTCCTTAGTCTGTCGTTCTGTCTCTGTCGTCCTTAGTCTGTCGTTCTGTCTCTGTCGTATTTAGTCTGTTGTTCTGTCTCTGTCGTCCTTAGTCTGTCGTTCTGTCTCTGTCGTTCTTAGTTTGTCTCTGTCGTCCTTAGTCTGTCATCTGTCTGTCCTCTCGAATTTTAAGAGCTTGGAGGTTGGAGGTTTGAGTCTTACTTCACAAAGCAATTACACTTTTTCAATTTGAAGATTCTCCTATGATGAAGTTGAAAGTCAACTCGATGTGTGCCCACGTCGACATCACGTGGTGAATTTCTGCTACTGTAGCTATTCTAACACAAGAAGAATCCACTGAGCATTTAAGTCTTGGCCATTGTTTGATTTCAAATGCAACAACGTTATCGCTTTCTCACACTTGGTTGAAGAGTGCGCCTTCTCCAACATGAGTGTTTTCCTCATCACAGAATGCTTAAAACTCCGTTTTCAGATAACAGTTTGAATGAATCGAGACGTAAAACTTGGAACAAATTATCCAATATTGTCTTGTAGCTTTCTTCTTCGATTGTTTTCAGTCCCAAAGATACCGCAGTGTTGTAATTAGCAATAGGAGAAGAGGATGAGGAGTTTTTTAAAATGTAATCCGAACAATACTTTGTAAGGAGCGATGAGAATATTTTGAGGCGACTTTATACACCTCCCAAGCATCCGTTACAGAATCAAAATCAGCCTTTTCGACGTACAAATACTTTAGGAACATTTTGACAATTTTAGTGTCAAAATCTTCAATCAAAATGTGATAACTTTCTTTAAATCCGCTAAGCATACTTTCGAATATGGGGCTTGCTACTGTTTGTACTGTTCTGTCTCTGTCGTCCTTAGTCTGTCGTTCTGTCTCTGTCGTCCTTAGTCTGTCGTTCTGTCTCTGTCGTCCTTAGTCTGTCGTTGTGTCTCTGTCGTCCTTAGTCTGTCGTTCTGTCTTTGTCGTCCTTAGTCTGTCATTCTGTCTCTGTCGTCCTTAGTCTCTATTATCCGATATTGTTTGTAGCTTTCTTCTTTAATTGTTTTCAGTCCCAAAGATACCGCAGTGTTGTAATTAGCAATAGCAGAAGAGTATGAGGAGTTTTTTAAAATGTAATCCGAACAATACTTTTGTAAAGGAGCGATGAGATATTTTGAGGCGACTTTATACACCTCCCCAAAGACTCTCATAGTAATCCTTCCACTTTAGAAGGTACTCGACTTTCCTAAATCTTATTTGCTGGTTTATTACCTTTTCCAGCCTATTAGTCTTTCTCCTCCTCTACTGTAATCCTGGCGGATAACAGTCCTCCTGCTCTAGCACACTGAATCACATTTGTATCTGAACTGGATAATCATGTTTGGTATTTGAAATTATGTCACTCTATGTGATGTTCATATAAAAATTCTGAACTTGATTATTTTATATTTATCTATATTTGTTGCTGTTTAACACCCAGGGACTGGACCAAAGGAATGATTTATTTTTAATAATCCTTCGTTTAACTTCTCTTTAATAAGGCTCGTCGTGAAGTCTGTGTGTCAAGCCTTTTCACTAGAATTACTACGCATGCATTATTTCGTGAGCAATCTGGTGATATTTACCGGAAGGAACATTGTGTGGTTCTGAATAAACGTCGATATCGTACCCTGGTCTTAAGACTTGCTTTCTCTGTCTCTGTGGTCCTTAGCCTCGTTCTGTCTCCGTCGTCCTTAGTCTGTCGTTCTGTCTCTGTCGTCCTTTAGTCTGTCGTTCTGTCTCTGTCGTCCTTAGTCTATCGTTCTGTCTCTGTCGTCCTTAGTCTGTCATTATGTCTCTGTCGTCCTCGAATTTTAAGAGGTTGGAGGTTTGAGTCTTACTTAACAAAGCTTAACTTAACAAACAGCTTACTTAACAAACTTTTTCAATTTGAAGATTCTCCTATGACGAAGTTGAAAGCCAACTCGATGTGTGCCCACGTCGACATCATGAATACAAAAATTTATATTCGCAGGAATATAACCGGAACCAAAAATTATTGGTTCAAAAACATGATAACTATTATATCGACGGTTGGAACTTTTTGTTTGCTGGTCTAGAGAGAAAATCCGATTGCCGAAAGATGAGAAATTTAGTTTCAACAAATGAGTCTTTCCATCGTAATAAAATCCTTGAAAAGTAACTGTGTCTGCTGGTGAATTTCTGCTGCTGTTGCTTATTCTAACACAAGAAGAATCCATTGAGCATTATAAGTCTTGGCCATTGTTTGATTTCAAATGCAACAACGTTATCGCTTTCTCACACTTGGTTGAAGAGTGCGCCTTCTCCAACATTGAGTGTTTCCTCATCAAGAATGCTTAAAACTCCATTTTCAGATAACAGTTTGAATGAATCGAGACGTAAAACTTGGAACAAATTATCCAATCTTGTCTTGTAGCTTTCTTCTTCGATTGTTTTCAGTCCCAAAGATACCGCAGTGTTGTAATTAGCAATAGTAGAAGAGTATAAGGAGTTTTTTAAAATGTAATCCGAACAATACTTTTGTAAAGGAGCGATGAGATATTTTGAGGCGACTTTATACACCTCCCATGCATCCGCTACAGAATCAAAATCAGCCTTTTCGACGTACAAATACTTTAGGAACATTTTGACAATTTTAGTGTCAAAATCTTCAATCAAAATGTGATAACTTTCTTTAAATCCGCTAAGCATACTTTCGAATACGGGGCTTGCTACTTTGAGGAGCAACGAATGGCATTTGACAATGTAACTTCAAAGGTGTCCAAAGTCCAAACTTGCTTCAAACCGGTTAAACTTCTTCTTCAATTGAGCTTTTAGTGTTCACCTTTTTGGATTTTCAACAAACGCTAACTAGACAACCATGCCGGAAACTAAAATGCAGGTTGACTCGAGCACAATCCCTGAAAACTGGCGCGTTTTCAACATTTTGATGAAGGATAAATTAAGCTTCTTGTATCAAACAGGACTATTTGCCGATTTAAACATCGAAATCAAAAATGAAGATAAAACTGAGATTGTCAAGCGCCATTCGTTGCTCCTTATAGTAGGAAGCCCCGTATTCGAAAGTATGCTTAGCGGATTTAAAGAAAGTTATCACATTTTGATTGAAGATTTTGACACTAAAATTGTCAAAATGTTCCTAAAGTATTTGTAAGTCGAAAAGGCTGATTTTGATTCTGTAGCGGATGCTTGGGAGGTCGCCTCAAAATATCTCATCGCTCCTTTACAAAAGTATTGTTTGGATTACATTTTAAAAAACTCCTCATTCTCTTCTGCTATTGCTAATTACAACACTGCGGTATCTTTGGGACGGGCTACTTTGACGAGCAACGAATGGCATTTGACAATCTCAGTTTCATCTTCATTTTTGATTTCGATGTTTAAATCGGCAAATAGTCCTGTTTGATACAAGAAGCTTAATTTATCCTTCATCAAAATGTTGAAAACGCGCCAGTTTTCAGGGATTGTGCTCGAGTCAACCTGCATTTTAGTTTCCGGCATGGTTGTCTAGTTAGCGTTTGTTGAAAATCCCAAAAGGTGAACACGAAAAGCTCAATTGAAGAAGAAGTTTAACCGGTTTGAAGCAAGTTTGAACTTTGGACACCTTTGAAGTTACTTACCTACTAGATACTCTCCTAAATCTTATTTGCTGGTTTATTATCTTTTCCAGCCTATTAGTCTTTCTCCTCCTCTACTGCAATCCAGGCAGATAACAGTCCTGCTCTAGCACCCTGAATCGCATTTGTATCTGAACAGGGTAATTGTGCTTTGTGTTCGATATTGTGTCACTATTTGTGATGTTCATATGAAAATTCTGTGTCTGGGCTTTTTTAATGGCTGCAATATTGTAATCGGCTTCCCATTGACCTTAATCTGTAACTCAAGTGGATAGCAGTCTTCCTGCTCTACTGACGTGCCTAGCACACTGAATCACATTTGAATTTATACGGCATTGTCATGCTTTATATTTGAAATTTAGGGTCACTTCCTTAACTTGCGATGAATTCATATAAAAGAAAAAGTTTTGGACTTATTCGAGATGCTTTCTCTGTCTTCCCTGTCATATAATACCCTGGTCGGAAGACTTGCTTTCTCTGTCTCTGTGGTCCTTAGCCTCATTCTGTCTCTGTCGTCCTTAGTCTGTCGTTCTGTCTCTGTCGTCCTTAGTCTGTCGTTCTGTCTCTGTCGTATTTAGTCTGTTGTTCTGTCTCTGTCGTCCTTAGTCTGTCGTTCTGTCTCTGTCGTTCTTAGTTTGTCTCTGTCGTCCTTAGTCTGTCATTCTGTCTCTGTCCTCCTCGAATTTTAAGAGCTTGGAGGTTGGAGGTTTGAGTCTTACTTCACAAAGCAATTACACTTTTTCAATTTGAAGATTCTCCTATGATGAAGTTGAAAGTCAACTCGATGTGTGCCCACGTCGACATCACGTGGTGAATTTCTGCTACTGTAGCTTATTCTAACACAAGAAGAATCCACTGAGCATTTTAAGTCTTGGCCATTGTTTGATTTCAAATGCAACAACGTTATCGCTTTCTCACACTTGGTTGAAGAGTGCTCCTTCTCCAACATTGAGTGTTTCCTCATCAAGAATGATTAAAACTCCATTTTCAGATAACAGTTTGAATGAATCGAGACGTAAAACTTGGAACAAATTATCCAATATTGTCTTGTAGCTTTCTTCTTCGATTGTTTTCAGTCCCAAAGATACCGCAGTGTTGTAATTAGCAATAGGAGAAGAGAATGAGGAGTTTTTTAAAATGTAATCCGAACAATACTTTTGTAAAGGAGCGATGAGATATTTTGAGGCGACTTTATACACCTCCCAAGCATCCGTTACAGAATCAAAATCAGCCTTTTCGACGTACAAATACTTTAGGAACATTTTGACAATTTTAGTGTCAAAATCTTCAATCAAAATGTGATAACTTTCTTTAAATCCGCTAAGCATACTTTCGAATATGGGGCTTGCTACTGTTTGTACTGTTCTGTCTCTGTCGTCCTTAGTCTGTCGTTCTGTCTCTGTCGTCCTTAGTCTGTCGTTCTGTCTCTGTCGTCCTTAGTCTGTCGTTGTGTCTCTGTCGTCCTTAGTCTGTCGTTCTGTCTTTGTCGTCCTTAGTCTGTCATTCTGTCTCTGTCGTCCTTAGTCTATTTATCCGATATTGTTTGTAGCTTTCTTCTTAATGTTTTCAGTCCCAAAGATACCGCAGTGTTGTAATTAGCAATAGCAGAAGAGTATGAGGAGTTTTTTAAAATGTAATCCGAACAATACTTTTGTAAAGGAGCGATGAGATATTTTGAGGCGACCTCCCAAGCATCCGCTACAGAATCAAAATCAGACTTTTCGACGTACAAATACTTTAGGAACATTTTGACAATTTTAGTGTCAAAATCTTCAATCAAAATGTGATAACTTTCTTTAAATCCGCTAAGCATACTTTCGAATACAGGGCTTGCTACTTTGAGGAGCAACGAATGGAATTGACAATCTCAGTTTCATCTTCATTTTTTGATTTCGATGTTTAAATCGGCAAATAGTCCTGTTTGATACAAGAAGCTTAATTTATCCTTCATCAAAATGTTGAAAACGCGCCAGTTTTCAGGGATTGTGCTCGAGTCAACCTGCATTTTAGTTTCCGGCATGGTGTCTAGTTAGCGTTTGTTGAAAATCCAAAAAGGTGAACACGAAAAGCTCAATTGAAGAAGAAGTTTAACCGGTTTGAAGCAAGTTTGGACTTTGGACACCTTTGAAGTTACTTACCTACTAGATACTCTCCTAAATCTTATTTGCTGGTTTATTACCTTTTCCAGCCTATTAGTCTTTCTCTCCTCTACTGCAATCCAGGCGGATAACAGTCCTGCTCTAGACACCCTGAATCGCATTTGTATCTGAACAGGTAATGTGCTTTGTGTTCGATATTGTGTCACTATTTGTGATGTTCATATGCAAATTCTGTGTCTGGGCTTTTTTAATGGCTGCGGTATTGTAATCGGCTTCCCATTGACCTTAAGCTGTAACTCAAGTGGATAGCAGTCTTCCTGCTCTACTGACGTGCCTAGCACACTGAATCACATTTGAATTTATACGGCATTGTCATGCTTTATATTTGAAATTTAGGGTCACTTCCTTAACTTGCGATGAATTCATATAAAAGAAAAAGTTTTGGACTTATTCGAGATGCTTTCTCTGTCTTCCCTGTCATATGGTACCCTGGTCGGAAGACTTGCTTTCTCTGTCTCTGTGGTCCTTAGCCTCGTTCTGTCTCTGTCGTCCTTAGTCTGTCGTTCTGTCTCTGTCGTCCTTAGTCTGTCGTTCTGTCTCTGTCGTCCTTAGTCTGTCGTTCTGTCTCGGTCGTCCTTAGTCTGTCGTTCTGTCTCTGTCGTCCTTAGTCTCAGTCGTTTTCTGTCTCTGCTTCCGAGGATGATTTTATTTTAAATTATACTCCTATTCCAACTAGTTATTACAGGCGTCCCCTTGCCTCTCCCCATGATAATTCGAAGAAATCTTTTGACCCTTTTAGGTAGATTACTTTAGAAAGATTTAAAGTTGGTTTAGATCAGCTGGGTGCAAAAGAGTTGAATCTAGGTAAAAAAGAAATTTTTTGAATTTTTATCGGGAAACATGATTTTATTTATCTTCGAATTATAGAAAGTTCTAGATCTAACCATCTGAAAGAAATCTACCTCTTTAGTCCTGCTGCCGCGGGACTCATTTTTTTGACAAAATTAAAGACCTTTTCAGCCTGATTTTGACTCTTTTTGACGAGAAAAATCCTTTCCAGCCTTAGCTGACCCGTTTTGATTAGAAAAAACCCTTTTCAGACGAATTTTGAACCTTTTTCGACAAGAAGAGCCCCTTTTAGCCAGATTTTAAACGTCATCTGGTCACCCTAGGCGTAGCGAAGCCCTAGTGTGGATTCCACTGCCTCCTTGATTTGGACTTTGGAGTCCTAGGATGCGAAAAGACTCAGCCATCAGGCTTTTGGCATACAAAAATTAGAAAGTTTTTTTTTCTTTCTAAGTAAAAAAAAAAAAAAAAAAATTTACTCCTGCTTGAAGTCAAAAATCTCAAAATATAAATTTTCAAAAATCGACAAAACCTATATTGATTCAATAAATGTAAAATGACATGAATCTGATGGAATGAATAAAATTGAAAAATTGTTGGACTGGCATTTTTGAAATTATGGCCAAAAACCACATCCCAAAAAGCTATCAGAGGACTACAACTAAGATTAAAATGTGCCAAAATTACTCTTCTATCCTTTAGAAAGACAGCAATGCACTAAATTTTTACTATGGAAAGTTTTAGAAAACAATAACACTGTGCTTGGTTTAAACCTTGGATTTTGAACTTGAAATATGACAATCATTCCTCAAATTATTTGCTTTTGAAGTTTTAAGTTGTTTACAGTGAACTTAATATATTCCCTGCAAACCTAATGAAGTAAGGGCTTATTTCGGACCTGTACAATACAGGCACAAGTTGCAGCAAATTCCTGGAATCCACATCACGAAGGATTATCAGATGAGCTGGCTTGAAGATGCACTTTATGGAGTCAATAATATGGAGAGGTTGTTTATAAGTGCCGTTGAATGAAGGAGTGGACTATGTGAACCATGTCTCCTCATTTTTTTAGCCTCAAAAGGAAAATATTGGTCGAAATGAATGTCATATTCCACTTAGTATTGAAAAATTGCCATCTACTAGATGAATTAAAGGGGCGGAACGCTACCACGTTCCTAGATTGTGCTGCACAGTGTTTAAAGTTTTAATTTCTGATGTAGCTTAGTAGGTTGCTCGTCTTTCTTCAAGAATATTTGAGGATTTTGGGTGGGAAAAAAATCTGACTATGTAGCAGCCTGCTCAAGAGGAGCTTAAAAAAAAAAAAAAAAAAAAAAAAAAAAAATTCCTTTAATATTTTTATTACCATCCACCCACTGCCTTAGAGGTTTTTTGGAGGTAACTCGAAAAAGATTAGTCTTAGGAGTTTTTTTGATGATTTCATCAGAATCTTTGCCATTTGACCAAAAAATCAGTATACGTTTAGTTCATTTTCGAAAATTTATAATTAAACTGTGATGTGTCACGCCCCTCAAGTCGCATGTTATAGGAGAAATTTTTCTTTTGGCTTTAAAAGAGGCCTTTTTTGTCGTAAAGGAACAAAATCTATTTAAAAGGGCCCATATTGTCTCAAAAGGATCAAAAATCAAGCTAAAAAGGGCTCTTCGTCGTATAGGAACAGTACCTAGTTAAAAGGGCCCCCATAAAAGGAGTTTTATCATAAGTTTTGGTTAGATTATTGACATTTATATTGTAAAGAATTGGTCCCAGCACACTTCCCTGTGGAACTCCAGATTTGATTGCAAATAAGTAGATTTTTTTCTGCAGCTTTTCTATCAAATAGATACTTTTCAAAGAATGTTTTTTCCCTATTCTAATGTCAGGCGTTCTATTAATTAATATGGTCTGCGAATTTTGTGAAGGAATTGAAAGTAAAGCCTTCAGAGACGAAAATATCAAACCAGCTCATAGTTTATTGTCGTTAAGGTTCCTAATTATGACTAGCAATCTGTTTTCTGACAAAAATGGTGCCATTTTGAACCCAAATAGCGATAGTCAAGTTTGAGTTATAAAGCAAATTTTTAGACATCTGGTCAAGTTTTCCGGGGCAAGTCTGCCCCTGCTTAAAGAAATACAATTAAATTAAAATTAAAAATTTTTATTTTAATAAACTTCAAATAAACGTAGAAATTCTCATTTTACTCCAGAATTTAAAAAAAAAATTTAATAATAAAATAAACAGGTGAGATGCAACTCTGTAGAATTACATAGCTTAGGTACATACAGGAGTAACATTTCATTTACAAAAATTCAAGAAATAAAATTTTCGAACAACACAAAAGCTATCAAAGAAAACCACCGAGGTCTGCGATGCTGCAGGATCGTTAGCGGTCAAATGAGATAATCTCTAGAATTTTTCTGTCACTTGATAGCTTAGTGAAAAATGTACACCATTACAAAAGAAAAAATTCATTTTCGAAATTGAATCAATTTAAGAGAATTCCATACAAAATTTCCATAACTATTGTATTTACAAAAATAACTGGATACTGCTTAAAATAAATGGTTAGGATATTTACAAATCTTAAAATTTAACAAAAACGCTTAAAATAAGTGCCCAGCTTGAGTCTCGAGATGCAAATTTTAGTTCACCTGAGAAATTCTGCGAAGGTCTCACTTTGTCTGCGAGTGTAAAGTGAACCACAGAGCAATTGAATGTCCCTTATGGATGAAATAACTTAAATAACTAAAATATATACATTTAGTCATCAATGTTGAGAAGTTTACGAGGGCGTCATGTATTAGCGGTACATTTAGGGCAGTAATAGTACATGGAATCGTTGAGATCAGCACAAGTTTCATGAGCCCATTTTTTACACGAGTTACACTTGATCCAATCGCCGGTGCTTTTTTCATAAGGTCCTTTGCAGATGAGGCAGATGGTTTTGGGCCGTCCGGGGCGTTTGATGCGGCGATTACGCCCTCTTCGTTTTACAGGTTGAACTCCATTTTCTAATTTAATTTTGTCACTTTCGATAAAATCGAATTCTTCATCTTTAGCCTCCGATGACGTAAATGAGATGTCATTGAGGCTGTCGTTCTCGTCGTAAAATTCTTTCGTGTTTTCTTCTTTGATTAAAATCTCGTTTACATTTTCCTGGAGGTCGACTTCATTTATTTCTCTCCTTTCTATGACATCAGAATCGCTGTCGCTCGATTCAATTGGAATAGGAGCTCTGACTAGTGCAATCACCGGCTGCTTCATTGTTAGCAAGTCTAGTTTTTTTATCGTTTCACCTTCCTCCTCGCTATTTCTTTCAACTTTTATGTCCACTTCGGTAGACGTGCTTGGATCACTTTTTTTAGGTTTGACATTTTTGTCGATTTTAACTTCAGTCCGGACTATTTTAAACGCTTTTTCTAAATCGTTTGGTTTTGGCCTTTCATGGCTTGCTGCGATCCTTTTCTCTAGAGCGATCGTGTTGTTGATGATCTCCGTGTTTTTCTGTATGACATCATCAATACGCTTCCAAATATCCTTTTTGTTGTCAGGCGATTCCCTGTCTTCAGCACTGGAATGCTCGGATATCTGAGGAGGAAGAGGATATTTGATCTTTTTTGGCTTATTTAAATTAGAAGTGGTGACATTGAGTCTTTTTTTAAGAATAGGTCGCTTTTTTGGAAGAGATCTTATTATAATACGTTCTTTTCCAGGTTCGTTGTTTTTGGGCGAAATTTTTCTGTTTAGGTTCATCAAACGAGATACGGAATCATTAAGTTTTGATTTCTTTTTTGGTCTTTCTTCAAACTCGAGGCTTTGGGATGCTAACGTTACTTTACTTTTGTGGCCGTTGATATGTTTGGCAAGGGGGCTTTCTATTTTTTGTTTTGATGGCTTTTTTGAAGGTGGGATTGATTCGAGGGTTTCGGTGTTGGCTTTCTTACCGCCGAAAATGAGTCGATAGCAATGATTCGAGGACCCTTGGGTTTCTAACATGTTTAAAGCGAGGGATTTGTTGTATGGTATGATACCACACTCTTCGTAACCTCGACGAGCAATCTCTTGCAAAGAAGGGGTCGGCTTACGGCACGATTTCCATAAAATTTCTGTAAACTGAGAAGCTTCTACGTTGAACCCTTTTGACGTATTTTCATCAATCGTGACCTGCATGTTCTTCAAGATTTGTCCCAAAAGGCGGACACTGAACGGCTTCTGCAAACTGCTCGGGATCGAAAGGACTGACAAGCCGGCCCCTTTGAGGGTGTTGAATACATGAGCGGACTGTGCGACGTAGTTGTTTCCGCAGAGTAAAACTAGGATTTCCTCATCGCTCTTCTTTCCAATTATGTGCGTCACTAATGTTGATATGAATCGGTCAAAGATACTTGACGTTATGCGCCCGTATGCTTGATCCATTTCAGCTATCACTGGTGAGTTGGAAGGTAGAAGATGGAAGTTTGATGCGATATAAGGGGGAACCATGTCTCCTACGCCGTTCATTGCAAAAGCCACGCCAACCCTCTTCCTATCGTCAATGAAAACCAACGTCGTGTCCACAGTATAGATGTTTTCAGGATGAAACTGATGTCCAAACGAGCTTCTAACAAACTGATCGAAGAAATTGTTGATGAGGCCTTTATGATAAATCGATTCAGCCAAAGCGTTTGCGAATCTCGGCGAAGAATCCATAAAGCAAGGATATCTTTCTGTGAACTTGCTGAACCATGCCGAGCCTGCCCATTTGATAGGATGAACTTGCTCCCAGTCATTTTCAAATGCAAACTCGTAGGCTATCTTCCTCACAGAGTATTCCGTAAAGCTAAAAAAATTGATTAAAATGAAACAAAACTTGAAAAAATACTTACACAAAACCTAATTTCTTTAAAAGGTAAAGATGGTTAGCAAGCTCTTTCTCTTTTTTGTCATCCAACACAATGTGGACGCCGACTTCTCTAAGCTTGGCTTTCAAAAATCGAAAATGAATGTTGAACAGCTTCGATACAGCAAAAGGGTCAATTCCTTCAGAGACGGCTTTCACTGCACTGTCCACGCTTGCAGAAGCAGGAAGGGTGGGAGCGCTGACAGACTAAAAGAAGAGCATAATACTCTATCATTTTAAACAATCAATACATACAACATTGAATATTTGAAGATCGTGAACTGTAATCATGTGCTGTTGCATAGCATGTACGTTGTCCGTTTGAAAAGCGCAATCGGAACAGTTGAAAACCCTCATCGTGCACATCGGCTTGTGAACATAAGAGCTGTCGCACACTTTGTGGCAAACGATGCAATATGATATTATGTTGTTGTTAATCCGCACCTTTCCTATAGAACAAATATGTAGGAGTTAGAATTTGAAGGACTGCTCATTCAAAAATTTGGTTCGCTAAATGGGGTAGTAACTACTTACTTCTAGCTGCATAGCTATGTTCTAGGACAGTGCTGTAGACGCTAGGTTGCTTCGCATCTGGAATCAAAAAATAGTTACAAATTATGTTTGTTTTTTGTAAGGATATCACATCTTTGTGTAGTAAAAGTTGACGGACCAATTGTGGGTGGTTTGATTGGTTTCTGTGGTTTTGGCAGGATTTAGGTGAAATGGGCGGTTTGGCTGGTTTGGGTTGTCTGGACAGTTTAGGCTATTTGGGCAGTTTTAGAGGAGAGGGAATTTTTAGGGTGGTTTTTACAGTTAAGGTGGTTTGGGTAGGTTCGACAGTTCGGGTGATTTGGGCAGTTTTGGAGGTCTCAGTTTGGGGTGATTTGGGCAGTATGGGTGATTTGGGCATTTTGGGTCATTTGGGCAGTTATGAAGGTCTCAGTTTAGGGTCATTTGGGCGATTTGAGCAGTTAGGGTGATTCTGTTTTCTATGAACTTTTTCTTACTTTTGTCATACTGGTGTGGAACAGTTCCCATTGGTTTATCATCAGTAAGGCAGCTTGGCTCTTCTGCGTCATTAGTTTCATAACACATGTCTAAAGCAAATTATAGCTATCAAAGATATTTATATTTATAAAAATAAATTACCTTCAGTATTTTCTTCAATCTTCAACTCATCGAGTTCATTCTCTGAGGTGAAAAGGTCAGTTTTGACTCTTAAAAGAGGGAGCGATGGCTTCGTTTCGGATTCACCATCTGAGAGGGGAGGAGGAGAAATGGCCATAGCGAAGTCATCGATGGTGTCACCGAAGGTATCCTCAGTTTTGATCAACGAATTCGGAATATCGTATGTTTCCGGTTCACTTTTTATTTTAACATTGAGCATGTCCATCGATTCCGAAGGAGAGTAGGTATCACTCAACTCTTTACATAAGAACGTAAAGGTTTCTTCTCCATCATCATCAATTTTCTCTTTTTTGATATTAACTACCATGTCATTGGTTTCCGTAGAGAGGTCCAAATCAGAAGGAGAACGTTTAATTTGAGAGGAATCTTTGTTTGGACTTAGCTTTATAGATTTCGGATCTGAAATTGGTCGGACTGATGTAGCTAAGCCAAGACTATCGCGAACTGGTATCGATTCGCTGATGAACTGAATGTCGTTATTATCATCAGAATCTTTCCTCTTGGGCCTTCTTTGTCTCTTAGCTTGGTCTCTAACTGATCCCCTATTATTATCAGTTGTGACATAATCAAGGATGCGGACGCTCGCTTTTCGAATTCTCAGAGGGTAATTCCTAGAATAATCCAAATCTAAGCCTCCATCGCCTAAAAAATCAACGTTTCTGCGCCTCTTCCGTTTCTTCGTAGGTAATTTCGTGTTATCATCCCCTTGGCTATCCTGAGCAGGATTGCTTTCGTTTAAAGACTCGGATACTTCATGATCTGGAAATAAAAAAATAAAATGTTCAATGGATTGTAAGCTTCTAACCTGGAGAAGAGCGGTCTAATTCTAGAGAGTCGAATTCATTTTCTTCTTGAGCCTCAGAAGCTTTCAATTCTAGTGGATCCTCTTCAAGAAGATTTTCATCATTAACCAATAGATGCGATTCTAACTCAAGATCTAAAATAGAAATGAATACACAGAAAAAAAAATTTTTTTTTAAATCTTACCAGTCACAATGTCATCAAGAGTACCACCGGTGTTTTCAAAGTCGTTTATCGATGGGGTTGAGGACAAGTAAGAGGTGACAGACATCTTGTTTGTTTCAATCAGTTCTAAAATTGAAAACTTTTGATTATTTTGCGTTACTATCTAAGCATTTATTATTAGACTCTAGGATTGTGCATTTGCATTTTTAGTTACATTTTCTATTATGAATAAATAAAATTAAGTTCAATCTGATGTCCAACTATCATTAGGATCTAGGCCATCCCTCATTTTTTAACTCCATTAACATATTTTTATATACTTATTTTTTATCTTGCATAAGCGCTAGTATTGTAGTAACTTACAATATTATCAAAATGGTTATTTTTAACACGTTATTTCAAAGAAAGATTAATTATTTGTTAGAAAATTAATTGGTCAAAAAGTATAATATACTTTTGTTTTAATCTTTAATTTAAATAACCTTCAATACTTATTTAGGAAGACGCCATTTTTTTCCCATTCAAAGAGCCACTCCGTGTTTATTTATTATTAGCAAATGCTTGGAGGTTTGTTTTTGTTTCCCAAGTAGCAAAAGTAATCTAACATTTATTTAAATAGTTTTAAGGAATAATAAAGAAATCGTTAATTTTTAAATTGGTAGAAATAACACAATGTTAAGAAGGGGAAAATTCAAATGAAATACCTGACGGACTACGACATTTTTAAAATGACGTCAGTTGAGGAGCATTTTTTGAAAAAGGCATATCTCCATTTCGGAAAATTTTTCAGGAAACGAAAAAAAAAAACAACAAATTACTGACCAATGCACTTTTAATGCAAACACTAATTTTTAGACTTTAATAATAAACAAACAAAAAGTTTGAGAAAAAAAATGGACTTATGCCGTTTTAAAAAAACGCTCTTCAATTTCAGAGGAGCTGCTCAATAGGAAGAAACCTCAAAACGCGACCATTTTAAAAAAAAATTTAGTGAGAGATCTCATCATTTTAGCTTAATTTAATATACTAATAAAATTTAACGTCAAAGTTGGTGTTTTTAAGCTTTAAATTACGAAACGAATATGGGGAAATTATTATTATTTACAAAAAACCTTGCTAAAATTACATTTTTGAAAATTTTTTTTGCAGTTTTTTTTAATAATAACTGCGGATAATAACTTATTTTAGTGAGGTCCGAAGCTTCCATGTTTACTATCCGCAGTTGAAAACTATTGAAAACTTAGGTATTTGAGTAGCATTTTTTCAAAACGGCATATCTCCATTTCGGAAAATTTTTCAGGAAACGAAAAAAACAAATTACTGCCCAACTCAATTGTTTTATTTAGAGCGTACTTAGTTTTGAATAGGTTATGAAAAATTTTTGACTGATTTACTGAACCAAGAGAACAAATGATAACCGAAAAATTCGCGTTTAGAGGTTAAAATTGGAAATCATGGAGCTATTGAACACGTGGTTCTGGAAGATTAGTGCTTTGAGCAGGGACAGTGAATTCGAAATTGAAAAAAGGCATTTAGCCAAGCTCTTCCCACTTAATTTTAACCAATAGAAGTATTTTTTTTTTTTAAACCAAAATTCGACGAATTTTAGTAATCTTTATTTTTCGCGCTGTTTCTTCAGAAAATAGAGTATTTTGTGTAGAAAAGGGATTACTTACGAGGGAATTTTTGTTCTACTTCTCTGACCCTAAAATTTGTGTAACGGGATCGGGAACTGTTCAAGAATTGAGGAAAAATAAGGAGGTTTCATCACGGATGGCGCAAATGGCTTCTCCTGGCGGCGAACTCGGGAAGGACTAAATAGCTTCAAGGACGTCATCAATGTTGATAACGAGACAAAAAGGCGGGAAATCTTAATAGGGGCATGTCAGTTCGATAATCGAAGTTCGCTTATTTAAAAAAAAAAACAAGTTTTCCTAGTAATTGACGAATTCGAGAACCATGTAAATCACGTCGCCGCCTCCATTGCGCTTATAACCTTCCCTTTAGTAACCCGAACGTTACCTTCCTTTAATCCGAATCAAACTTAATTCAATACAACTCATTTATTAAGATAAAATGAAATAAGAAATGTGGAAAATCGATGAAAGAAGGATATTTTGGGAAACGCGTGTAAGGTTTGGGGGGGAAGGTGGAAGTTGAGAGGTTCATAACTCAAACAATGGCGAAACCACTACGCCTTACCTTGAAGTTGAGCTGATTCTAATTGACGATCCAAGCCAGCTTGAAGACGTTAAAACTCAAAATTAAAACAAAACTGATCTAAACTTAAATTAAACGATTCCAATGATTGAAAAAAAGAGTCAACATGGGCAGAATGTCGAGGAGGTACAACAGCTGAAGAAGCTGGTGTAGACTAGCGATAACCTTCGCGTTTGTTACCTCTCGTTCGCCAATGATAACTTAAGTGGCGGACTAGTGGAGTCACGTTTTATTCTTTTTATATCATCTTCGTTTATAATTAATCGGCGTTATTTTAATGAGAAGGCGTCTTAAAATGTTTCCAAAGTTTAGGGTCGAGGTAAACGCGAACGGGGGACACCTGTCGGTCTGTTAGTTACAGGTTCCGCCTAGAGCCGTTCCAATTGGAACCGTTACTTTTACAAGAATTCGTTCCTGGAACGGTTGTGACTCCCCGGGCGGTTTTAGATTGAGCAAATCTAAGCAAAAATCCCGTGGTTTAAGGCATAAAGGAGGTTTTGGGAAATCTGAATGCCATTTTGATAGTCTATATCGCCCAGAATACCCTGATCACCACCCTCTGGGCTCTGACTACCCTGATCACCACCCTCTGGGCTCTGACTACCCTGATCACCACCCTCTGGGCTCTGACTACCCTGATCACCACCCTCTGGGCTCTGACTACCCTGATCACCACCCTCTGGGCTCTGACTACCCTGATCACTACCCTCTTATTACCCTGATCTTCACTCTCTGAGTATCCTGATCACCAACCTATGAATACCCCGATCACCACCCTCTGAATATTACTGATTACCACCCTCTGAATACCCTGATCACCACCCTCCGAATACCCTGATCATCACCCTTTGAATACCCTGATCGCCACCCTCTGATTACCCTGATCACCACCCTCTGAATACCCTGATCATCACCCTCTGAATACCCTGATCACTACCCTCTGAATACCTGATCGCCACCCTCTGATTACCCTGATCACCATTCTCTGATTACCCTGATCACTACCCTCTAAATACCCTGATCACCACCCTTTGAGTACCCTGATCACCACCCTCTGAATTCCCTGATCGCCACCCTCTGATTACCCTGATCACCGCCCTCTGAATACCCTGATCACCGCCCTCTGAATACCCTGATCACCACCCTCTGAATTCCCTGATCGCCACCCTCTGATTACTCTGATCACCACCCTCTTAATACCCTGATCACCACCCTCTGAATACCCTGATCACCACCCTCTGAATACCCTGATCACAACCCTCTGAATACCCTGATCACCATCCTTAAAATATTGTGAATACTACTGATCTTTCACTCTCATTTTGCCCAAACTTATGTCGCCCAATTTATCGGTTCCAACTGGGATTTTTTGCTACCGGTTTTGCTAACGGCACAAAAAGAAGTAAGGGAGGTTTTCCTTGTCCTAATTTATTTTTTTATCCTTGGGACCATAGAATACAGGAAAAAGGTGTTTAAAAACGTCGCTCCTTCCTTATTAATGGAGCTGGAACGGTGATTTGGATCAGTTACTTCGGTATGACTGGAACGGTTCTGAAAACCGTCCGTAACGTCCCCATCACTATGACCGCCTAAAGAATCGATTTTCTCGCCCCTTCCTCACCCTCAAG